>JAHWFP010188614.1:36295-61618 GCA_023313725.1 Lithobius niger
TCCCCAATAAATGTAGGCCATACCATTCAGAGTACACCACACAAGGACTCAACAGGAATTCTGGCTCTAAACGATAGCCAGAAAAACGAAAATGACCTTCCAAATATCCCCGCCCTCCATGATCTTTCACTCAAGCTACTTAATCGTCTGGATGACTTCAGCCTAGAGAAAGATCTGGATTTGGGCGAAATAAATGCAAACGTTGCTGTCATCCCGGACCAAGTTGCACGTGAACTGGATGGAAAATTTGAAATATTTACAAATATTTTCGAACAGTGGACTGGAAAATTTTTCAAAAGTCAGCAGAAAATCCTTGAAGCCCAAGCAGAAGATCTTTTTTTAAGATTTGAGTCACGGTTGGCTGGGGTTGAGGAAGCCATCTTTAGAAGACTGGATAAGTTTACCACATTAGAAAAAAATAAGGGCGACACCAATGAAGAAAACTCGGATGACCCGCCGAATGGAGGGGCAAACATAATTGTGAAATTAAAAACTTCATCTTCTGGAAACCTCGAAATCTTATCTGCCCATTTGGACCAAGACAAAGTTGGAAAAGAAGATGAGATTTTGGTCCCAGTTCAAAGCTTTCCTACCCCCCTCCATAACAACGTAACAACACGAAGAAAAAGACCAGTTAATAAAAAGAAGAAAAAAATAATTATTGCACCGCAGAACATTTTACCTCCCATTTCTTCTAACGAAGAACAATCGACACAAAACAGCAGCTTAGCTAGCGACCAAATGGAAAATGTGACAGCTCTGTGTAACGCTCAAAACCATCTTAGGAGTGCTGACCAGTCTTTAGGTAACCAGGTGCCTGAGAATGATGCCCCATCGGAAATAGATTCCAGGCCAGTCGATCTTAATGAATTGTTGTCATTGTGGCGCGACCATACCACTATTGTTGGAGACTCCCATGTGCGACATCTTAAGGGGGGAAATCACCCGAAGTCGAAGACATGGACTTATCCTGGCCTGAAACCCAAAGATCTTGCAACCAAACTACAGCACATTTTGGCAGATGCAGAAAGTGTGACATCATTAATAGTCTGCGCTGGAACAAATCAACGAAGAACCAGCAAATAGAATTGTTATGCATTTGCATAATTTTGCATCTTCTTTCCGGGTGAAGTGTCCGAATGCCAAAATTTCATTCATTGGCCTATTTCCACGCTTTGGAAGTTCTCAAAGAGAGGTGGACATGAAGATTGTTCATACAAACTTGTTGCTTCGTCAAATGTGTGTTGAAAACAATTTCTCCTTTATCTCCATTGACAGCCAGATTTGCTCCGACCACTCCCTACTGGCAAGGGATTCAATTCACCTAACATCCAGAGGAAAGTCGGCACTACAACGGGAAATTTTAAATGTACATGGACCGTTGGAAAACTTTCCGATCTAACTGGGGATAGCCCCACGTTTACACATCTGCCTTCAGTAGAGCCTAGAAATCTTCTCTGCATTTTAATTAATGCGCGTAGTATTATCAGGAATATTGGTTGTTTTAAGGCCCTTGTCCATCTTAACACTCATGATATTATTTTCGTGGTCGAATCCTGGCTTAACCCATCCTTTACGGATGCTATGCTTGGTGGATCCACTGATTACGCGGTAATTAGGCGAGATCGGGACAGTCGGGGCGGTGGACTCCTGATACTTCACAGAGCTATTATCCCTATCGCAGTTTCTGCAGTGAGCACGGTGGCTGAAGGTGTTGTCGTTACCCTTCCCTGTAACAAAATTACATTCATCCTTTGTTATTTACCTAATAGCTATGTGGATTCTGAAATCCTTAACCTATGTTCTTTCATTGAAGGTTCCTTGAATCCTAGTCATTCAAATATTTTACTTGGCGACTTTAACCTTTCAACAGTTGATTGGGATCGAAATATTGCCATGAATAAACATCACAGGTATTTTCTCGATCTCATTGCACCCCACGGACTGAACCAATTGGTTGATCAGCCCACGAGGGGAACGAACATCTTGGATCTTATATTTACTCATGACGAGCGCCTGATTTTTGATGTCTGTGTTGGTGCACACTTCGGTAATAGTGACCATTGTGTTGTTTATTTTACTGTAAACCTTTCTGGTACTGCTTCTGGAGGATCCATTGGGAGAAAGATGGCCATAGGGAAGGGAAAACTTGATTTCGTCAAACTTAAGTCCTCCCTCTCTGCAGTGGACTGGGATAATCTTATTTTTCTCCCTCACCAAGGCATTGAACAGGCTTGGACTTGCTTCCATAGTATTCTGACTGGCCATATCGCCTTCAACAGAGTAAATTCACGTTCTCCTAAAAATATACATCAAGATTATGTCCCTCACCATATCAATAAACTACGCATCAGAAAGCTCAAGCTCTGGCGACGCTTCAAACACAACCCTAGCCCTGTTGCGTTGTTAAATTACAACACTGCAAGAAAGCAGTATTCTGATTCTACAGAAGCTTGGCACCGGGAGAAAGAATCGGCAGTGATCAAAGAGGGAAATTTGTCATCCTTACTTAAATACTTTCGTAGGTCAACTGATTCCTCTCGAGCTCTTCCCCCACTTAAAGTGGATGACTGTTACATTACTGAGAATACTGGAAAGGCCGATGCCCTCAGTTCTACATTTGCTTCGAACACTATCATTGATAATGGTGACCTTAGTATCCCCTCTGACGACACTACAGTATTTGAGTCTTTGTGTAACTCGGTGAAATTCCCTCAGAACACCGTCCTCTCTGCTTTGAACAAGATTAAACCAAGCAAGTCATGTGGACCAGATGGTTTCTCGGCTTTTCTTCTAAGGAAACTGGCTCTTGAAATAAGCTATCCCCTCTCCAGGCTCTTTTCAATTTCTTTTGAGCAGAGTACCCTCCCAGTAGTATGGAGCCAGGCACACGTGGTTCCTATCTTTAAAAAGGGCTCCCCTTCCGACCCCTCGAACTACACACCTATTGTCCTTACTTGTGTTGCTTGTAAACTTATGGAAACTGTTATTCGCGACGTTTTGGTTTCTTTTCTTAGGAACCATTCTATTATTCGTCATGATCAGTTTGGGTTTCTCCCGGGAAGATCAGCTACTCACCAATTGCTTTTAGTCCTTGATCGTTGGACAAGTGCACTCGATGTTGGTGTCCCATCAGACACCATTTATTTTGATTTTAAAAAGGCCTTCGAGTCTGTCATTCACCGAAAGCTTCTTCTCAAGATTACTTGTTGCGGCATCTCTGGAAAAATTAAGGACTGGTTATCAGCCTTCCTTCGAAACAGGTCCCAGAGGGTAGTGGTAGACCAAAGCTCTTCTTCCTGGACAGCTGTTCCATGTGGGGTCCCCCAGGGATCTGTCCTGGGTCCCCTCCTGTTTGTTATTTACATTAATGATTTAACATTTAGGAATCCGAATACTTTTGGCTTCAAATTTGCTGACGACTTGAAGGTTGGGGGCGAAAATTTGTCCGGATCCCACTCCCAGGATCTTGTTACACATATCCAGCACGTTGGGGACTGGTCGGATTGCTGGCAACTCCCTCTTGCAATCCCTAAATGCCATTCCTTCCATGTTGGTAACATAAATCCTTGTGCTCAATACACCTTAAATCAAGAAGTACTTCCTTCCGTTGAAGAAGTCAGGGATTTGGGAGTTTGGTTTTCCCGAAACCTGAAATCCTCCCTTCACTGCCAAAAGGTATGTTCATCCGCGTATCGCCGAGCAGCCATTGTTAAGAGATGTTTCACATCTGGAAACCCAGTGACATTGGTTTGGGCATTTAAGGTTTTTGTACGCCCGGTCTTGGAGTTTGCCACCCCAGTTTGGTCGCCTTATTTGGCTCAGGACATTGATTCCGTGGAGGCGGTGCAAAGACGATTCACTAAACATCTTCCAGGATTTCTCAACATTCCTTACAGGGTGCGCCTGGAGCGGCTTGGTCTGGAATTGTTGGAGTTACGTAGACTGAGATTTGACCTTGTATTGACTTTTCGGATCCTGCGAAACCTAATTGAGGTCGACCTGCCTTTTTTCGACCTCGCCCCGAGCCTAAACCATACCCGGGGTCATAATTGGAAGTTAGCTGCTCTAGCTTCCCGTGTAGACTGTCGTAGACATTTTTTTTCGGTACGGGTTGTTCCTATTTGGAACTCGCTAAGTAGGGAAACTGTAAATGCGCGTTCAGTCTCACTCAGCCTTTAGTAGATTGCTTAAATGTGAACCCCTTCAGCGTTTTCTCAGGCGTCCACTGCCCTGATCCTTCGACAATGATCTCCCGGAACGGAGTAAGCGGCTCACCACCCTTCCGTATCCTCCCACCAAGTGTGGAGAATTCTATTTATTTATTTATTTATTTATTTAATGTGGAAAATGTTGGAAACGTTGAAAACGGACGGTAGAAATGTTGGAAAATGTTGTATGTGTTGGCTTTATTCCTGTACAGTTGTATACACAATTGTGTACAGTATTACCAACTTTCAGAGCACCCAGGCTCTTGGGACATAACATTATAAAGTAGAGTAAAAAAAAAAAATCAGCAGCAATACTATTTACTGTACAGTAAATAAAAAAAAAACCTAGTCCGATTTATTTTGTGCGATTAGATTAACACACAAGAACTGAAAGGTTTCCTTGGATAGAATGCTCCCTGTGTGGAAATATTTTTGAAATTGTACTAGCGTGTGTCTAAATTATTATTTTTTACGGAATTTAAAAAATAATAATTTAGACACACGCTTTTCTGTTGCTACCAAGTAACAGTAGATGATCCGATTGTAGACATCCGATTGTTAAAAGATTGCTAGCAAACATGTCTGCGGCCTTGCAGTGCTGGGAACACCGGTTCTCGTCAGATCCCCGAAGTTAAGCAGCATTGGGCTGGATTGATACTTGGGTGGGTGACCGCCCGGGAATCTGGCTGTTGCAGACATAGGGGCTTAGGGCTTCGGGTAGATGACCAAGAGTGGTTAACGCTCGTTAAACCCTTTTTGCAAACATGTGTAGAGTCGTATAGGGCATGTGCGACTTTTGTGTGAACCTGTGGAATACTGGGTGTACTGGTGTACTGGGTATGTTATGTTATAGATTTAAGTAGTATTTAAGTCTCCTTGACCGAGTGTATGGCTTCAAGGCCATTTTGACTCAAATAAAGCATTAAAGCATTAAAGCAAACATGTGACTCTTAACTATAAGCAACTAAAAACATATTTTATTATGTTGATAATAAATCCCAATGCAGCCGAAATCTTTCAAATTATGAAAAATGTAAGGGAATGATGCAGGAATAAAGAAAAACTAAAAGTTAAATGACGAGTGTCCACCATCACGGAGAGAACGACGTATTAATAATGTTGTTTTCATGATCTATACTCGCAGCCAAACAGTACATCATCCATTTGTTAAAATATTGATTGTTGATGATAAAGAGGCGGCCTCGCGAGCAGACACGTGTCTGTGAACTATAAGCAACTAAATGCATACTTTAGCATGTTGAAGATAAATCCTAATGTGGCCGAAATCTTTGCAAACTGGAAGATGTAAGGAAGGTACAGGGATAAACCAAACAAGAGAAGGGGGTGCGCTGATTGAGTGAGCGAAGCGAACGAAAATCAGTGTCTGTTAGGCAGTATGTGCAAAAATGTGGTTGAAGAAACTTAAGCATGTGAAGCATGGACATACAATAACCCAAACTGTGTCAATTTTAGCGATGTAACGGCTAATTGGGCAATGGCAAATGTGGAAATTATCAATGAGAACAATTATAGACATAAAATTTCTCTAGGAAAAAAAAAAGGTGGAGATGAAGATATGACGGTATGAGCTTTTGTACGTTCATAGTCCTATGAAAGTTGTGATATCCATCCAAAACCAAACGTGGTATACGAGAAGCCACCAAGTTTCCAAAAAAGTGCTTTTATCATTAAAAAAATATGGTGGCCCATAAAAACGAACGAGCTGAACAATTTCTGACAACATTTTCCCAAGTTTGTTTTTCAAAAAAGTGAAAATAGGAACCACTTGACTGGAGTACGAAAAAGGGGTACTTATTTTCACTATAACAAAAAAAATATTAGAATACCGTATGGACTTAGAAATTATTTAAGCTCGTATGTTTTTTATAGGGCCATCCTGTATATTTGAGGAGTGGGGACCCAAGGACTAATTTGTCACCGGACCCACCTAATGTAGATACACCACTGGCTGTCAGGTGAATTTAGAAAAGTGCTCATAGTCTAACTGGAAATCTCTTAACAGTAAATGAGAGAAACTCCTAAGCTGACCAATGGAATCTTTCCACTAAAATTCAACACAAAATTAGAATCCATGTCGAGTTCTCGACCAGGTAATAATGGTTTCCTTCCATTTTTTTTTCCCAATATGGCGCAGTGGCTCGGGTGAGCTAAAATGATTTTCAACAAATGAAGTATTCCAACCTAGGATTTGGAAAATTTGTCCAGCATTTTAAATGGAGGCAAAGAATTCCAGTAGTCAGCCTTCAAGGTGTCTATACTACGCATGCGAAAGAAAGAAAGAAGTTATTCTTACTTGGTACGAAGTCTACCTCAACTGCGTAATCATGGTTCTTCTGAACAATACATGGAAATGCTGCGCAATTCTCTATTCTCACTTCTTTGATGGCGTCCAAGTCGTTCGAATTTTCTATTGCCAAAAAAAAAAGGAAAGAGCAAAGCTGTCATCACATGAGATTTCACAAAGAGTGGCCCTGTAATTCGTTGTACTGTGACAGAGCTTTAATACTGTCCCACACTCCTTGCACCCAACAGAAATCTTTATAAGTTCCTGGTAAAATGCAAAATTAATCCCCAGTTTAGCTTTCTTCAGCTAACTGTATGTACCAGAAAATAAATTTATGGGATATAAAAAAGAAGATAAAAGATGACACGCATATACAAACCATAAATGATAACTATACAAGTCATAATTTTTTCACTGTTCACTCACATCCGAGCAAACTCATTAATTTTGTTTCATTCACTGCCAACTAATCCGTCCTATTAAAGTATTCAACATAGGCACGCTGCCCGTCTGTATGTTTGCCTAGCCGTAAGGGTACATTTATGCAACGACTCGCCTTTGCCTTCTCGCTGCTAAAAGCTAGAAGTCCTTTGAAATTCCAACATGGCGGCGGTTTGAGATCTCCCAGCTCAAAACGAAAATAGTGAATAATTTTAGTTCAGAACCGGCCTGGAAATTGTTTAGTCAGGGGAATTCTTTATCTTATTGTCGCAGATTGTAAGACTGCAAGTATTTACTCAAACAATGTCCGATTTAGCTAATCCAGAGAGCGTTGTTACCATAGCAATGACACCTTTGCCATCACGATTAAATTCGAGCTACGAGAATGCAAAGGCGAGTCGTTGCAAAACCCGCCCTAACGCTAACAAATGTGGCGAGCTAGAAGTCTTTTCTGGCCCTTTCGGAATAAAATAAATGCTAAGCACTTTAAATGTTTCTACCGGTACGCAAAAATGGTCTAGTCGAGCCGAAATTTGGTATGTAGGAAGGGGATGGCCAGCTAGTGGAAATGAGCAAAATCGGCCCATCTGTTTGTCCTTCGAAACGTATCAAAATGCCATAGCTGCTGCAGAAATAAAGGGGAAAAATATCAATTTTGTCAAGCACATCCACGGTAGTCTACCAATAATTTTTTTTACTTATAATTAAACAGGACGGAAAGTCAAATGGGCTCAAGGATGGTTAATAAAGACAGATGCAAACCTACTTACTCTGCTTTTTTAACTTAAATGTCAGACTGCCTGCGGGCGGAAAATTGAACCCACGACCTTTGCAACCAAATGTCGAGGTTACCGCTGACCATACAGACACGGCCTAAAAGGAAACGTCCATAGGCAGCATTTAACAAGCACACATATACATGAATACACAATCTTTTCCAAAAGGCAATGTAAATAGGTTTACGTCCGTATTCATTTTTTTTTTTATTAAAATGAAATGAACAGGATCGGACTGGCCATTTGACGACTAAAAATCAGCAAATGTTGGAGGTCTGGTCTGGTTACACACCTCCAATATTTAGCCTTACCCTACGTCCCTAAGAGCAAGCAACGCTAGACCCGCAAATCTCTTATCTCAGCCATAAACAGATTCATGAATGTATTTATATTTGAACCGGTTTGGTTAGAATCTAGTTCGTTAATCCTACTACTACACGCATTTTTGCTCGCTTACCTTGGCATGGTACGAGTGGTACTTTATCCCCACGAGTGCAGTTTAACTGCACTGCAACAGCATGCAAAACGACCAGGGTTACCGAGTTATACTTCTTCATCGCAACGTTTAGGATGGCTTTCATGGGTATTTCTATTGGCTTTCATGGGTATTTATTTTGTTTCGCGTATAACGTGGGTTCACCGGAAGATATTAAAACTTTCGACGTTCGAACAAAGTGAAGAAAGGGAACAAAGCAAACGCTGCAGGAAGCAAACCACGTGTTCAGCTGTTTTCTTATCATTTTTATGGTTGTGCAGTTTATATATTTTTATGAGCAGTAATAAAGGTTTAGTTAATTGTAACATTGGCATATGGCGTCAAGATAGTGGAAGAAACCCGTGTAACCATGAGTTTTTAGCTCTGTAAATTGCAGCTGTCACTTAAAAAGAAAATAATTTTAATAAAAGATAATAATAATTATGGATCGACTCCATAAAATTTGCATTCAATACACAAAAACAAGTAAACGATATAATTCTGTCCGCTCATGGGGACTGTCATCAGGCATAAACATACATGACAAACAAAAACATACGTACAAATACATTACAACCTCCAGATAACCATCGAATAAGTCGTAATGTTAATGTGGTTTTTTGTGGGAACGAATGGGTAGCGGCACATTGTTTCGATACCCTCGGGCCTCCCAATGTCCCCTAAGATGTCAATCTCAGCCTGAACTGTTTTAGGGAGTTCAGTGAATCAGGTCCATTGGCATAGACTAGCGTCAAGGATTCAATAAGCGTGATCAAGAAATAGGTTGATAATCCTTCCACTTTAATTAACAAGGAAATAATTCAATGGTTCAAAAAGTTAATAACACCAACAGTCAATATAGGGGAAACACCCAACAACAATACTGGGGAAAATTAGTGAGGTTACCAACTAGTGTTCTCTGGTAGGCCATGAACAGCCCTGCACAACTACCTCTGGTGTCCCTTAAAGGGCAGTTACATCCATTTTGACATGCATGTTTGACTTTTGGATCACTTATACACAATAACTAAACACAAGAATTGCGGCAAGAATACGTTACTCACGTCCGATAAAACAATTTAATTACTGCATCACCAAAACACGACACGGAGATCGACATTGTTTTGCTGGAACGCGTAGAAATTAATGCCGACAGATGTCACTTTTCGATTTCGACTCACAGCTGATTGAGAGAGCTGTATTGACTGTGAGGAGCTCAAGCGTCTGCGCCCTTAGCTGGCCGTCAGATACTTGAGCTCCTCACAGTCAATACAGCTATCTTAATCGGCTGCGAGTCGAAATCGAAGAGATCCGTCTGTCGGCATTAATTTCTACACGTTCCAGCAATACAATGGCGATCTCCGTGTCGTATCTTGGTGATGCAGTAATTAAATTGTTATATTGGGCGTAAGTAACGTATTCTTACCGCAATTCTTGTGTTTAGTTATTGTGTAAGTGATCCAAAAGTCAAACATGCATGTCAAAATGGATGTAATTGCCCTTTAAAGTCTGTTTACGTGTGGGTTATCGGCAAAAGTGTGAGGTAACTTGATAACCCACACTTTTTGCGATGACGCACACTTCCGGTGTTGGGTACGAGATTTAACCTACGGAAATTTAGCGTGGCGTTGAGTTAGCGTGACGTCACAGCCGTGGTTTAAGTCTGAGTTGCCGCGTGGCTTTAATGTCTTCCATTGACAGATTGGGTGTCAACGCATTTTTAGATTTTTTTTTAAGTTACCAAGGTATTTCAGCTTTTTACTTGAGTCCGAGGTTAAATAAAACGAGCTACCAATTCAAATTGTTCACAGAATGTGGGTAGATGGGAGGGGGGGGGGGGTTCGGATGAATTTAAAATCTATTTTAAGGAGACTACCATGGAGTAATATTTACTCGGTGACTCCCACCTCGTGGAAACTTGTCATAGTATTCGAGTTCTGGGGGTCCAAACAGGATTTAAAAGTACTACTCACTTTATCTCTATTGCTGTTGCAGCCACTTGTTGAGTAGTGATTGTACGTTGCAGTTTTGACTCTGGAAACCATAGCACAAGCCTTTGGACATAGAAGGTCTTTGTCCGACCACTGCTCGAATATGCTTCTCAGGTCTGGTCACCTAACTTGTTGAAAGATATTGATCGCATCGAGTCTGTTCAGCGGAGGTGTACCAAATCGTTATCGGGCATGCATTCTCTGCCCTACAACCAACGGTTTCACCTTCTAAAATTGGAAACTCTCGAATGCATGAGATTAAGGGCAGATTTGATCCTTACATTCAAGATTGTCCGTTGTTTGCTCCCCTTTGAGCTTCCTCTTTTCGAAATCCTGTTAAACCCAAGGACGCGAGGAAATTGTATGAGACTTGTCCTTCCTGGATCCCATTGCAATTCACGGAGACTTTTTTTTTGCCCTAACAGTCATATCAATCTGGAATTTCCTTGGCGACGCGTTAATTTTAGCTCCGTCACTTGCCATCTTCAAAAGGGGCCAGTAACTACCTGTTTTCGTCTCTTTCTCCGCCGCCCGGAACATACTGTCTGGAATTCTTAAACCTTTTCTCTTTCCTGGTTCTGCAGTCAGCGGTTCGGTCAAAAACCCTTCCACTTCCCTTTCGTCCCTTTTGTGCGAATTAAACCCATTATTATTATTATTGTAAGGTTTAGATTCGAAATGTTGTGCAGCCAAGCCGGCTTCTGGAAACTTCGAAATTGGTGGGTCGTCTTATTTATTTATTAATTTTTTTTTTTATTTTAAGTTGTCAATGATAAGTGCCTCTTTCGCGATGGCAATATTATGGATGTGTTTCTCAAGAATAAAAGCAAGTTTTTCGTCAAGTTTTCCACGATTTAATTTCGTAAAACTCTGAGAGGTATGTGTAAAAACCTTTAGAGCTAACATGGAAAGATGTGACTTGACGGAATTTTTGAAGGTCACGTTTTTCTTGGTCCAGGCTTGGAGCTGGTTAAGGAGATAAAAAAAAAAGTTTATTCATCGTAATTTGAGTGTAGGGACTTGAAAATGACACCTAATTTTCACGCAATTTTTTTTTTTTTTCGTGCCTTTGTGATTCGTTGATTAAAATTCAAGAGTATTACTGGCTGGTTGATGCCGAAAGGTAATGTAAGCATATGATTTTACGACTTTTATATGCCGAGAAAATATACATTAGTCTTTTTATAGCATTCTCTTCCTATTGTGCTTTGTTGCCCCTAGAAAAAGTCTGTTGGGTTTCCTACCGGTCTCGTAGCCTTCCCTTCTGTGCATGTGCGTAGGCCTCCTAGAAATAGTGTCGGTCCAGGACCTTGCTTCATCTTTCTTCCTAGGGCATCCACGTGCATGGTCGCTCGTCGTTTGCTCCCCTAGGATTGGATTCCTCGACACCTGGACTACTTCAGCGCTCATTAGCCAGCCACTGGTCGATTCTCGTCTACTTCTTCATCCTCCGGAGAGGACTACTTGATTAACAGAACTATTCACCATGAACTCTCCGGTCCTCATAGTGGACGCTGATTTTTCGGACCTGCCTTGCGGCCTATCTCCCGTCTTCGTCCGCACTGCAATAGAATTGCTTGCCTGGCTCTCCATCGTTCGGAGTCCTTCGAGCTCCTCAGTACCTGCTCTTATACGAGTTCCTTGTCCTCATTAGCTGCACCTCGTCCTCCTCGGCCGCAGCTCGTCCTCATTGGCCGTTTCTTGTTCCTCATTGGCCGTACCTCGTCCTCTTCGGCCGCATGGCCTATCTCTTCCCTCCGTGGCCTCGTCCTCGTCCACCAGACTTGCTTACTTTCTAGCTCCTCTGCACCTACCCTATATGGGTTCCTCGTCCTCTTTAGTTGCATCATCCTCATTAGCCGCACATCATTCTCCTCAGCCGCATCTTGTCCTCATCAGCCACACCTCGTCAGGGCCCTACGGATGCCCCCCCCCCCCTCCACAGTCTGGGCTTTTCCTGTGTCCCTGTGGACGGCTCCTTCTCTATGAAGACCTTCACTTGGGACACCCGTTCACCAAAGGTCTCGCAGGCAGCTTGGCCCCGTCAGACAATTAGTCCATTTCTTATAGAACTTGGCCACGGGCCACTCAGCAGCTTCGGTCCATTATTGCGACCCCTTTGCACCACCTGTCTGCCGGACGTCTCATATACGGCCCCGATTTATCAGACAGGCCACCCGATTCTTCTAAAGCCTGGTCCACGGCCGCTTCTGCAGCTTAGGTCCATTGTTGCTACCGCTCTGCACGCCCGCCCAGACTATTTGCCTTGCTGTGCGCCAAGTGTGGCATGATCAGATACCAACAGCCTGGACTACAACAGTCCCTTTTCGTTTCATCGTGTCCTCAACTCTGTCTGCATCCGCAAGCGCTTTGGGGACCAAGAGGACGATGCTCAGCAACGGCTGCTGCATCCCCTGTCTCATGCAGTGACTCTGCCTTCTTCCACTTCAGACTAGCTCTAAACCTCGCCCCTTTCGCCATCCTGCCTTACTATTATAAGATACCACTACAATACCGACGCCACTGGTCGTCACTGAACCAACCAACCTTCCCGTCCGCCTTACTGGTCCCCTAGAATGCTGTAAAAACTGGCCTACACTTCGCCTCCGGCCAACAACTACTCTGTTCCTGTCAAGAATGAATTCCAAACTTGATAGCTATCTACCGGCAGCTTATCCTTCTTTCTTCTGTACTTGTTTTCTTGAAATGTAATGATGTACCAACCAACAATAACAAAAAAATTTGAGGAAATAACAGCAAAACACATGATGAAGGCATCTACACTAAACGGACGGACCTGTCTACAGTACAATGTTTGTATATGTACACTTGCTTCAATGCTAACCCTGTGCTTGCAATAATCTAGACACTCTGATTCTTCGACATCCGCACCTCAACAGGAATGGTCCTACAGGACAACTGCTCCGCATGTACACATTCACTGCCATTCGATTTTTGCTCGCCTTATATAGACTTAGCCATCATCAACCTCTGGAGGATCTCACCCCCGTCCTTCTGAGCACCCTTTCCCAACTGTCCTTCATCCCAGTTGGTTTTCTACATCTCTAATGCAACTAGTAGTTGTGCCTTGGGGTCACACCTACAGCTAGTGCTCCTACCTAGCAGTGAACTCGCCCCAACAGGCCAACTGGCCACCTTATCTACCTACACCTGTGGTTGGCGTTCGTCTTGGCGGTTCATCTAAGGTTCTGCTCCTCTCATCTGTTCAGTGGCTGCTCTTTCGCAACTTGAACTATGCTTCTCCAAAAAAAAAAAAAACAGATGAAGGCAGAGACGTGGGGTGAGGGAGCCGATCATAGCCTCCATCAGTCCCCTCTCTGACAACCATATTACTGAAGCACTTTCGGACCAGCCCTCTGATGACTCTTGCCAAAAAAGATACGCACCAAACTTCATAACTATTATCCTCCTCTCCATCTCAACTTCGGTTGACGAACACCACTAAAAAAACGCACCCCTTGGGACAAGGCTGTCTGGGCTCTCGGCCTAACTTCTGCCTTGTCCCAGTCAATCCCCTGGCTACCATAATAAAAAAAATAAAAATAAAAAAGGGGTCACTCGTCCACCTGACAGCTCCACCTCGTCTGCAGGATGACCACTGTTCTTTAAAACTTGTTCTACAGTCATTACTACGATTTTGTACTGACTTCGATGATCCAAGCTACTTGGTGCTGGTATTAATACCCTCCACGCCAACACGTCCCTTGGGCTCTTCGACAGGTCCCTATCGTTCCAGTCAGATCATTTTCTGTTTTTCCATGGGTGGCCCTTCGTCCTTGTAAACCTTGACTTCTGTTGTCCGTCCACTTCGCAAGCAGCCCCACCTCGTCAGTCAAGCCGACCACTCTTCGTGATCCCTGGCCCATGGTTGATTGTGCAACAGCTGTTATCCCCAGATCTTTTTTTCCCTGACAGCCATCTCCGACTCCTCCTTCATACCACTTTTCATCCCTCACTGTCCGGCGCATGACGACTTCACCATTTTCGGATGGCCAATTGGCACCTTCTGGTCCGGCACCAACGCCGGTCTAGCTACCGATTCCATTCTAACGTTTCCAGGACCCGGCCCTAAGCACGACTCCCATTGCCTGCATTATCTCAACCGTCCTTTCAGTCCGCCGGCTGTCCCTCCGATTCGAATCTCACTACAGTCCTACAGATCTCTCCTGTATCTTCCTGCCTCCTTTACCTCATACATGACCAGGCCCCTCATCTTCCTCTTGGCCCAGTCCTCAGTCACTGGCCACCACGGTCCTCACCACGTCGTCGCCCTCGGTCGAGCACCTAACATCTTCGCCTCTCTTTACTGTCCCGCTGACGCCCACCTGGATTTATTTATACATACAGCACACAAGAACTAACTTGGCCCAAGGACCACCTTGGTCTGGTCCTCTCAGGAACGTGCTGTTTACCACACAACAACGGGAGTTTCTACCATCCTCAGCTGCAGCGTTGTAAAATTGTAAGAACAACAACGACGGCCACTAGCCATGCATCCGCCACGAACACTACACGAATTTCAACACCCTAGACCACCGCCGGCCGCAATGACTAGTTTAGACCAGTCCACATGGGTACCTGGTCCGCCGTCCCATTCCACTAAACCAGGCATTGCCTGCATCATAACGTCAGCCTTGTTAACCGTTCTGGACTTTGGCAGCTGTTCCTCTTCGCCGTCCTATCGTTTCCTCACTTTCCTGGTTCATTCCAAGCAAAGAAAGTGGGAGGACCTCCTAACATAATCCCCAGTAGGACCAGACTAACGGTCTCATCAAGCAAGCGGCCACAGTATTATTATCGGTTCCCTCCGCTATCCACCCTCATTGGCTGTTTCTTAACCAGACCACCTTGGCAACTTTGTCCTATTCTTCCTTCACGGGTCTTCCCTTCAAATCCTCTACCATGCACAACGACATACAGACCATTTCCTCCTAGCCCGACGGCACAAGTCTTGCCGCCTGACCATCCTCAGGTCACAACCACGACAGGGTCATACATACGACGGCACGGGAGTCCTTATGCCCTAGCTAGATGACAACAATCCTTCGTCCCTACTCCAAGTTGGTCCCACGTCCGTCTCGACCCTTTTAAGTTAACGAACACAGGTTCCCGCCTTCCATGACCCATGACAGTGTTTATTCCGCACCACAAAAAACAAAAAACAAAAAACAACAAAAAAAGACTCAGAGAAGAAGCAACTCTGGCCCCTTGGGTCTATCACGCACTGGTCCCCCTCCGGTGACTCATGCAGTTTCAGTACTTTAAGGATTCCCACAGTTCTGCCCATTTTTTAGCCTTGCACGTTAGGACCAACCTTCCGCATCCACACCCATCCCGTCGATGCCATCCAACCACAGTTGTTGCTTCACCAAGCCATTCGGGTCATCGCTGCCCACTGGGCTCCTTCACCATGTGAACGCTCTCTTCTCCGGACAAGTTATGACACTGTCCGACTTAGAGGATACGTAGCCGAAGATCACGTCTGGGTCTCTTCGCCAATGGGCTCCTTATGGTCCACGCCGCCCACCAGGGCTGTCCTCCCGACAATCCTTTCCATACAAGACGACGACTGCAAGCAAGCAACGGCCGCAAGTTCGAAGACAGCCACAAGGATAAAGAGGGATCCATACATTTCCCCGACACTCATTTTCCCGACGGTACGCTTTCCCGACAGTACATTTTCCTGACAGGACTTTTTTCTGTCATGTGCTTTGAAAAAAAAAAAAATCTAAATAAGGGACATAATTTCCTTGTTTTATATTACTGGTCTTATGTTATGGACTCTACGAATTATTTTACACTTCTGTATTCCCCTACCTTTAAAACGATAAAAAGTGTTAAATCAGCTCTTAAAAAGATGATTTTGAATTTATTTTTTACGGAATTATAAGGTTGGGGGATTTGGCAGCTAGTTTTATTGCTAGCTATATTTAACCTGCAGATAGAGCTTTCCTTCCCTACGCCTTTAAAATAGGACTGAACCAACAATATAAAACAAGTTAAACACTAGAGAGAATTGTGTCCTTATCAAGATAGTGTCCTCTCCAAGTTAGGTGAGTTCAGAATCGTAGCATGTTGTGGTTTCACGTTCTTGTGTTTTAACGTTATAATACTACAGGGACATAAACACTGTGCTTGCCAATAGAAATGTCGAGGAACCATTGGAATTTTTACATAACATAAAACTAGAGTTCTTAATGAATTTTAATATCTGCATTTTTTTTTAAACCAACTGCATGAGAATTTTTAAATTTTTGTTTGTTTTTTGTTTAAAAGCACAAGTCAAGGAAAGGTCCTGTCATAGAAAAGTGCCTGACGGGAAAATTTACCTGTCGGGAAAAGGTTCTGTCGGGAAAAAGTACCTGCCGGGGAAATGTACCTGTCGGAAAAAGGTCCTGTCGGGAATAAGAAGCTGTCGGGAAAACGTCATGTCGGGGAAAAGTACCTGTCGGGAAAAGGTATACTGTCTGGAAAACGTTGTCGGTAAACGTATCGTCGGAAATATGAGTGCCGGGAAAACGTACCAGACCCAGATAAAAAAAACCTTCTTCACGTCCACAAGGAGCTCTGAGCTATCCGCTTCAGTTATAGCTATTGTGCCTTAGCCACTGAACCCGTAAGCAGCCATAACATGCACCTATGGACTCCACAAAGATCGATCGAACCGTCCGTCCAAGACACTACGACATTAAATCCTATCATGCGACTGATACCTAAAACCCAAGATTGCACGATGTTTGAAGACCAGGACACAAGACCATGGTGGACCATTTTTCAATGGCACCACTCGAGTGTCCTTCAGTCTCCTGCCTTCACGACAAGTCACTCCGCCTCTCAGTCGCGCTTCAAGTATGTGGACGAATAAACAACTTATTCGCAGTTCAGTTCACCTGGTCCCTGTACTGCTTAAGGTTCACTGAATCCGTTGATTCTGGGGCAGCCGTCTCGTAGCACGGGTATCCATTACCATGGCCCACCACTATTAGTGAGGAGGTCTTATGAAATGCTATGAAAAGACGGGTAATATATATTTTTTAGGCATACAAAAACTTCAGTTTACCAGAACCACCTGGTTAAAATTGGTTTTTATTGCCTACGAAAATTTACATTACCTTTACCCGCCCAGCCTTCCCTCCGGGTAACCTTGGTACGTACTGGAGGTGAAGCAAGGTCTTGGATCGGCACTATTTATAGGAGGCCTGCGCACATGCGCAGAAGGGAAGGCTACGATACCGGCAGGGAAGCCAACAAACTTTCTCTAGGGGCAACAAAGCACAATAGGAAGGGAATGTTATAAAAAGACAGGTAATGTACATTTTCGTAGGCAATAAACACCAATTTTGACCAGGTGGCCCTGGTAAATTAATGTTTTTAATTTGCATGGGGGGCCCCAGGGCCACCTGGCTAAAATCGGTGACCCCCCCCCCCTCCGGGCGACTTGCCAGCTGATTTGAAATTAAGTGTGCGTAGCCGTTTTGTTTCATAATTTCCAATGTACCAGTACATGTGAGCGCTATTATGCAAGCCTGCATTGTGTAGAGTCCATAAGGCCTGGTCATTACCGGCTTTATAGATTTTTCAGGTCCTCGCGAGGAGGGCCTGAAAATGGATATTTCAAGTTTTCTAGAGGGGCGGAGGAGGTTTTACATTTTCTTGGCCTCGTAAAACCAGAACCAAACCCCAAACAGGGGACAAACACATTTTGGACCTCAGAAACTAACACGTTTTAGCAGTCAAAATTTCTAATCGCGTTTAGCTTGGCCCCTTGCCATCCCCCTCGATGTAAAGGGTCAAAAGGCTTTAGCGAGCGTTAGCCGCACCCGATCGTATGCCCGAAGCAGCCCTAAGGCCATCGATGCAAGTGAGTTTTAAACAACAAAAAGGAGGTTACAAATTTTAGCATCATATCTTGCCACTAGATGCCGTTGTTAGCAGTGTGCTGACTGATTTAATTTGTATACGGATTTGCTCATTTTTTCCCTAAAAAGAACAAACATTTGATAAGTGAAAAAAGGCAAAATCAGCTAGTTAAACTGCTAACAACGACATGTGGTGACAAGAAATGGTACTAAAATTAGTAAATCAGAAATTCATTCTTTTTATTGTATAAAATGTTAAATGCAACGGATTTTAATTATCTTTTATGTAATGCTGGATGCCGGCTGAGCTGATAAGAAAAGAGCCGATAAGTAAAAACAGTAAGAGTCCATACAATCAATCCTCCTCCCCTCCTCACGCAAGCATTGCAAGTGGACTTTCCCATTCTACCGGCCCCGTGAAAGAACAGCCAGGCGGGAGTGGTCGATCAAGACCGGCGAACAGGTTCAATCTGAAAAATGTCGGGAAGAGTCCCGGAAAAATGTGTTGGGAAAAGTGTGTCAGTAAATTTAATTCATGGCCGGCCCCGTGCATAGCACGGGCTTTCTCTAGTTCTCTCTATATTTACGAGAGTTGAAGAAGGCCTATTATTGATATACAAGAGTAAGTTACCTTATTTGCCCTTTAAGTTTGCTGACTAAAACCAACAGAAACGAAAAACCTAGAAAGCCTATGTATATATATTTTTTTTAATATTACGTCCTATTTTTTAACCTATATTTTTTACTGGAGGAATGCGAGGCTTACGCTGGTCCAAAATGCATAAATGCAAAAATGCATTACCCCTTTAGTATTACAGTTTAGTTATCAATCATGTATGTTTTGTCACGCTTAAATCGCTCTTGCAGGTACCAAAAACCTGACGTATATAGCTATAACACTGTTATTAGCTTATAATTAGATTCAAACTTTAAATTAGCGTACTAGCCTATTTTAACAACTATTGTAAACTACTGTCACCTATTTACGTGCAGATAAAATTTGTACGCAATACAAATCTGTCACTTAGCAAGCTGTTTTACACGGTAAATGAATTAGAACTTTTTCATTCTGAGCGCAAATCGCAATTTTTTTAACGTTTCTTAAATTTACTAAATTTTACTCTGAGCCATCCAAACGGTTTCACAAACTCTGCAAGTAATACAACTGCAAGCTTCTGCCTCTCTGAAAGAAAACATGCAATTTACTTGCTATAGCACTTTTCGAACATAAACAATAAATCATCCACACCATGAGCACGTATATGTATAAAGTTTCGTACGAACGACGAGTAACCAACTGTGATTCAATACACGCGTTAGCGTACGACAAAAACTCCCATACTGTACGGATGCGACACCAATTGTGAAAATGCCTGAAATAAGCCTAATTCGTCTCCAAACCCGAAACCAGAAACGTTCTCTGGTCGCATGAGTAACTCTATAACGCAATCACAGAAGTGCGGAGCTGCTTCCGTCCTTGATTGAAGCTCGCCCTAGCAGCCAATACTTGATTGACACGTATTCTACCAATATCTATTGAAAATAAAAATTAGTCCTTGAGTTCAACTCGAATCAGCAACAATTGAATCACACGATTGTATGTATACCTTTATTGACTGAGCCATTGCCAGCGAACTGAATTGGTTTTAAAATTCTTTAAACCTCTGGTTCAGTTGATGCATGATAACAGCATCACGACTATTTAATAGCTGGGAACCTGCAGAACGAACATAAAAGGCGTAAGAAGTTAAATTCATTTTTCAGATATGCTGTTTTCTGCTATAATAAGTGTATAAAGGCACGTTTGGCCATAAGGAAACGCTATATAGTTTATCTAATAAATTTATTGCTGTCAGCAGGTTGTACACAGGAGATAAACAGTTTTATTTGTTTTTGCAGTTGTACCTGTAATTTTACTTCCGATAACAACAGATAGACCACACAGCTGAAAACTAATTGAAGGGATCCGGCCCTCATTGTGTGTGTGTGTGGGGGGGGGGGGGTGTGAGGTGGTTCAGTGGCAAGTCTAAATATGGTGTTGGTGTCCTGGTTATATATTTTTCTACGTTCTCTTTTACTGTACCGACTGTATTTAAAATTAAACTTGTTCTCTGCCGTAGAACTTTAAATCGGTTACATTTCGGAAGAGAGACTTAGGTCCATGGGATTGCTGGTCTTACAAATGTCACGCTTCAGTCTTTGACCTTGTGAAAAAAGGGTTAACTTAATATGCATTTGCTATAATAATTATACAGATTAATATAACCGAATCATGACTTGTTACCCTCTTCCAGCGTACTTGGGACAGTCTGTGTGACGGCAATCTTCACCATTTGCTAATTATATTTACAAAAATCCTACAGCAAGAAAAAATGCTGAGGCAGATTTTTTAGTCGCTGGATTCAGCACAAAAACCACTTTAGCGAGCCAAAGCATCAGCATCGACGTCACACTGAGGCATCAGGAGACAGTACGCATTAAGGGACAATTTTGATTAGCTATGGTGATGGCGCTGAGCTGATCGGTGAGTTCGGAAAGTTGCTCAAAACTAGTTACAGAATATCAACCAAATCCGGTTCCACGTTGTGATGAACTGCTACGTCGAACTTTACGAAAGCACGTTTTTGCCGCTTTCCAATGCGTCGTTACGGTTCCGTTTTCTCTGAGGAAAATGTATTTTCCCTGAAGCATCCTTTATAGCTGAATTCAAGCTAATTTTAGACGACAGCCGTTCATTGCATGTTTAGCGATTGGCCCTACGTTACGATGTTAAAAAAAATGCTGAAATTACCCAAAATAAGTTAGGAAACATTTCTATTGTACGGTAAGAGTCCGAAGCGCGTATATTTGGTCGGTCAAAATATACATTGGGTATACGAGAACGTAGTTTGTTTCTAAACCAATCATCTCTGTGAAAATGGGAGAAATTTGAAAGGCTTGAAATTCTTTAGAAAGGCTGTACATACTCTCAACTTTTCAGAGCTCGATGGTGTAAGGACTTGTCTTTGCCGTCCATTCATGTTCTCGACCATGACAAGATACAGTCCAGAGGTAGCATTGGTTGGCCGTGTTCGGAGCTAACTCCTCACTCAATCAATAATTTTGAGCGTCATTTAAGTATTTATGATGTAATCTTGTGCTGTAGCCTATATCAACCCGAAAACAAAACTTATTATGGATTTCCGCCAAGCTTTACGGCCTTTTGAAGTCGTGATATCAAACGCCAAGCTCTTTTGCCAAGCTAATCATACCGAGTTATAATATAATAATAATAATAACAACAATTTAACCACACATGATTGAGGAGGTAAGGCAATTGGAAGGGGGTGACGCACTAACACCAACCCTAGATAAAATTAAGAGAAGTAAAACAACAGGTAAAATGAGCGAATATCTGGTCAAGAGGACTGGCAACCCAGGTTTATGCAGAAACAAAATCTCGTCTTTTCAAAAACTTTGTTATCGATATCGAATTTAGTGCTCTTCGAAAAATTACGACGTTTTTGCTACAAATAGTCCCTAATGTGAGAGAGTTCCAGGCTGGAACCACCCTCACAGAGAAGTAAGCACGTCTACATTCTGTTTTAACGAGAGGGAGAAACTTTTATACTTCGAAGGTTAAATGAAACATAGGAAAATTGCTTACTGCCCAAGTTTCAGTTATTTCATGAAACGTTTGAAGTCTTAGTCGGTGGGATTAGCTTTTGGCAAAAGAGCTTAGCGTTTGATACCATGCCTTGAAACAGCAGAAGAGCTTAGCGGTAACTAAAAAGTTTTATTTTGGGATAGATTACTAGTTACTAGCTACTATTAGTTTCAAGAAAATAAATTCTTCCATGCGGTGAATAAAGCTAAAATTTTGTAGATAGCTGTAGTTTAACCGTGGAACGTGCCTTTTTCTGGTTTGAAGGTGGGGAAGCGTAAATTTAGAGTTACCAATCAACCTCAATACTATGTCAACAGCAGAGTTGCATTATTGTGTTGTTGTTGTTGCTGTTTGTTTTTAGGAAACACGAATCGAAACTGGGTTATCTGCCCCATGACGATGAAGGGGAAAATTCAGCTGGAGAAATCCAAGTGGATTATTTCACAACGCGGAGCAATTGACCGTTGGGTAAAATTCCCCTCGTGACTGTTTACCACGCCAGTCCTACTCTATCTCCCTGCCTGTCCGTTGATCACTTCCGCAATTATTCATCCGAAAGCATGAACCAATTCGAATGAAATTTGGTGTATGTATTCCTTGAAATAAGGCTGAATGAATTGTGTATTTATTAACACTTACATGTTCATGTTATAGTTATTCTATGAATGTCGAAATCATTAGTTTCAGGCCTAATATAACAACAATGACGAAATAATTTATTTTCTATGAGCTGTCCAGATTCTTCCACTATGCTGCCGTATGCTAGCTAAAGGAAGGTTGTGGAAACTTGCTATCTTCCAATTACTGCATACGTCACTCGCAATCCTCCCTCTGTTTGAAGGCGCATTAACGCAACAAGACTTTCTAGCTCCCCGAAAGCTATTTGCTAGGCTATCGTTATTTATGGCTTGTTTTAAAATTGATTGCTATGAATAATCTTTACGCATATAAAAAAAAATTAAGCAGTAAAGCTTAAATAAAAACTGGCTACATAAAATTGCGGTGTCATATTCAATGTGACTTTGTCCCAAGTTTAGTGTACTTATGTTTTATCTTTTGTTAATACACCCAAAAAGTGTAAACAAATTTAAAGTATTCAGCCTTACGTACCCTTCTTGCAGTACGATTTCTCCCCCCCCCCCCTTTTCCAATTAACTGGGGGTTTAATTTACTGAAAAATATGGTGTTCGTAGATTTATAAAAAGTGTAAAATCCTGATGAAAAAGAACAAAGAGGATTTAAGGTCGTATTTAGTCTTTATGAATCAGTATGGCAAATTCGTACCCCATCTGGCGACCATATTGGCTCCTTTAAACAAACTCCTTTTTCCGAAAGCAGCTTGGAAATGGACTAAGGAGTGGTCAGCAGCTTTCCAATACCAAGGGCTTCATTTCTGGATTTTAATTAGTGTTAACTGACCATGGCCCGAAATTGCCTCTCGAGTTTGTTTGCGACACTTCCCCAGTTGGTATTGGCTCCTGCATATTGCGTACTCTGCCGAATGGAGAAGATAGGCCTATAGCTTTCGTTTCACGATCGTTATGTAAAGCCGAGCTTGGCTACGCCCGATTCGATCTTGAGGCTAAATTTATCTGTAGTGTTCGAAGTCAAATGCTTCCACCAGTGCTTGTTTGGACGAAAGTTTGTACTGCAAATGGACTAAAAGGCTTTGCTGTGGGTGCTTGGGAACAAGATTTTAATTCCTATAATGGCTGCCGCATGTCTTCAGCATTGGGCTTTATTTCTTAACTAGCGAAAGCCCGTGCTACGCACGGGTGGTGTTTGATGCACCGTTAAAAACACTGGGACGATTTCCTTCCTCATGTGTTTGTTACGGAATGCGTGTATCCCGTCTATGTGTTTTTGCGTACCCTGGCTAGGAAAGTGTGTTTTTCGTTTACTTCACTCCCTCATTCAGCGTATCCCTTGTTCCGGAGTCCATACACTTACATTACATATGATTCCTTCCTGCAAAAATTGTTGGAATACGCGTTTGTACATGTGAAATAAATAAATACGCCTTTGTGCATGTGAAATGATAAATACGCCTTTGTACACCGGAAATAAATAAATAGGCATTGGAGACATTGTAAGGGAGGATTAAACAAACGAAGCTTCAACAATCAGCAAGAGGGAGAGCGGGCTCATTCTTAATGGGTATCATTTTGAACTCCAACACTTCTCGGCAATGATATTTCGTGGATCATTCAACTGATTTTCAATTTTTATAGCTTTTATTTTTAAAGATACCTGAATTTGCCGTGATCTAGTTCCTATGAAACTATCGCACCAATCTCGTAGTTTAGTAGTTATTTTTAAGTAAGTGTCAAACCGTGTGTTAAAAACATAAGTATTTTCATGTTTGCGGGCCCTCGCCATAAAAGCCTGTGCAGTTTAGGTATTGAAGCATAGAAATTTATCGATAATGTATCTTCATAGCTTTAAAATGAGCTCTAGAAAAAGTAAATCGGTCAAGTGGTTGCAGGGTTACAAGTGTTTATTTCACACTTTAGCTGCCATTTTGATGACGTCATACCGCTACTTACGGTTGCGTACGGGGTTGACACCATGGTGCAAATGGAAGCTGACGTGGCATAGAACAAGATTATCCAACTCATTTGTTTGTTTCATTAATCTGCAGGGGGGACCCTTTTTTCTGCACAATGCACTAATGGATCTTTGCTGTTCACGCCCGTTGCCTTGTTATTATTTGAAATACACTTTGTCTTCGTAATGGTATCACTGTAGGGGTTTTTCAGAAACTAACATGGGTCGTTAAAAAAATACCAACAATACGTAAAGAAGCTTTCAAATTCTGAGCTCACCAGCTGTGGACCATTATCACTCCCTAGTGTATTGTAGTACCCATAGGTTGCGAACAAATCTCTTAGGATTTTGATAATGGCACTGCTTGTAGTGATTTTCATAACATAAGCAAACGGGAATTCAGAATGTCCATCAATGACAACTAAGAACATTTTGCCATGGAACGGCTCACAAAAATGAACATGTATGCGACCAATTGCTAGTTGGTCGCTCCCATACATGTTTCTTCCCTGAAACGCCAGCTTCCCTATTAATTTGTCAGGGCTCGCATTTATTTACCACGTTCCTGAGTTAGCTATCTATTTTGGGTCACCAGACGCAAGAGTGAGCAAGCTAGTATGATACACAGCACAGTGGTCACAATGCAACTCCTCCATCACTTGTGGCCGTAATTTACTAGGAATGATCAAGTATCTTAAAAAAGGTCTTTGCCATCGAGCGATAATTTCTGCCTTCTGATAAAATAAAGTTCCAAATCTCATTTTCAATTTTGTGAGGCCAACCACCATTTGTGTACCGATATACTGTTGCTAATAATCTATCTTTCAATGTATGCTTTTCAAGTGGTCTGATAGAATTAGAAGTGGCTCAATTGTTTCTAAATTCATCACGTGCCATCCAGGCAGTCACTTGGTCGGAGATTTGTATGGCATTGGCATGCGAGGAAAGAACTCTGCAGTGAAGTTTTCCTTGTGGGGGCCTAACTTCTTTCATGTGTCGAGATCCAAGGTGTAGGGCATTCAGCGAAGAAGTTAAATCACTATCACACTTT
>JAHWFP010188618.1:0-10347 GCA_023313725.1 Lithobius niger
CTATGACGTCATGTTTTGCATCTGTACGAAGTAACAAAAACCCAATATCAAATGTCACGTGGATCTCTAAATCAGTAGGAAATCAAAATTCACTTTGTTTTCGGGCCAGCCACTGTAACACGTGTTACGAACTTTGAGATAGCAGTTCAAAGTACGAATGATGTAGATGAAATGCAGGTGTGATGAGAAATGTGATGGACGACTGAGCAATAATTGTAATTAGTTTGTGTCAAAATAATCAGCACATCGATTTTTTTGATGCTCTCGGAATCATAGAAATTACATAAAGCATGGATCGACGCCAATGGAGTGAATTAAGTGAACGATATGGCTATTTAAGTTTAATAAAGGCCGATTTATTTCTTTATTGTATACACAGGTAGCCGCGAGCACGGAGCGTCAGATTCAATAGGCTTCTTTGTCCCAACTGTACATTTCTCGCTTATGCTGACCCGGGTTCGATCCTGGTGAAGGGAAGTCTATACATATATGAACGGGTTTCACTCTGATTGTTTCCCGACTTTTGGACGAGGGTGTCCTCCGGGTACTTTGGTTTCCTCCCTCCATGTGGCAAAACAATTGACACATCGGTGCTACCTTCCACTTAACATCTTCCGCTTGGTCCTTCAAAAAGTGTTAAACAGGCCGACACCTTCTATTCTATTTTATTCTATTCTTACAGTTGAGTGGCTTGTTACCTTTTTTTCCAATTTTGGACCTTCTTTTAGTTTGATAGAGACGGTCTGTGCGACGACAATCCCCACCATTTGTTAATTAGGTTTACATAAATAATCCTAGTGAAGAACAACTGCAGGTCCAGAACCTTTAGTTGGTGGAGTCAGTGGCAAAACTGCCTCTAGCAGTCGATGAGTCCGATGCCTGAGCAGCTGATGTCACGATGAGGTATTAGAAAATTAACTGCGTGCTTATGATCAGTTACAATGATTTCCTTGAGTCAGTTTCAGCCATGCTGCAGTCACGCTCATTTTGTGAGCTGTAACAGTTTGCCAAGAAGAAACGTAAGCGACACTTTCCGTGACGAAATACACAAACATCACACGGCAGCCAGCAGTAGCGCTTTAGAAAACGAAACTCAAACTAGAAACTGCAACTAATAGTAAAATACTGTTTATTACCATATTAATCAAATACCAACGCACTCCCTCAGTGCACAACTACTTAAAAACTTAAAACATTAATGACTGCTGCCATCATGGGATACTGTCTTTCAATAACAAATCATCACGTTGCTTGAAGTGCTTCATTTATAATGGTTTAGTAAATACAGCTTCAGTTATTTTGGGTGTTTCAGAATATCTCGCAATGTATAACCCTTTTTGTGTTCATCTCGCACAAATAGTTTCTTGTTTAGTATGGTTGTTCTTTCCATCTTTTCATTCATAAGAAGCTTTAGCACCATTGATTACCTTCATAAATCTTAGCTGGCTCACCGAACCAGTGCATTCTTCGCGTGATCCATAGATCAAAATCAGCTTCTTCACTAAGTACGATGAACTCGTCCTTAGTTTAGAGGATATAGAGGATAAAGCAACTGATGTTTGTTTCTTATTTTTCCATCAGACTGCACTACCGTACCATTAAAAGCAACATTGTGTATTGAGTTTCCTTACCTAGGATCACCGGCCGAGTTTCCATCAACGAAAATTTCGTTGTTTCTTGGGATCAAACCACAAATGCAACTGAGTCTTTCAAATATCGGAATAGTTTTTTGACTTCATTCCAGCCTTTGCCATTAGGTTTGCTGATTTTTCTCGCCAAATTGATAACCGTGTTGCGAATATCTTGATGAGAATGCACTGCCAAAATTAACAAAGTACCAGTGGCACTTGAGTACATTTCCCAGTTTTCTGGAAGTTCTTAGTAATCTGGAGACTGTTGAAAATATCATGGATCAAGTGATATATCGGAATTTCTTGCGATGACAAGATTACACCACTCAAGTGCTTTATCAATAAAATCCACTTAATTTAAACTGAAAGTTCCGCCATCTTTCTGGATATACCTAAATTGCGGAAATCACCTAAACTGTGTATATTCAAAATATTTTATCAGACTCGCTTCAAATTTGTCTAACCTTTAACATCTTGGCAAGTGCCAATGAGCCCATCAACATGTGCTACTCATATTGCAATTCTTCACTCTTTTGGAACAAAACACGGGTCGTACTTGCTGCAACAAAAAGCCTTGTTTTATCAGGGCATCATTCAAAGTGTTGTACCACTACATTTGTCCTTGTTTGACCCATATCAGTTTTTACGCAATTAGCAAAGTGTATCTTCTTCACATTCTACCTCATATCCTGGGAGTTGTATCACATAACCTTTGTGATGTAATTTACTTTTCAAAAATGCAGTTTGTACATCATAATGCCACACAGCCATGTTCAACTCCCCAAAGCAGAATTTTCTGCCACTGTCTGCTACACCAATTGTCAGGGAAAAATTGTCTGCAGCTAATCTGTTTTTTTCGTATGGCTACGTGCATATTTATTGGTTTTTACTGAATAACTTTTCAGTGCTTTATTCTATTAATCTGGCTCTTCCACCAACGGAAAGGTCTCGTCGAGACGATTAAAATGGTGTATTGGAATGTCCAAATCGGTCAAAAATTGGCGAAACGGCAGAAATTTGGTCAAAACGGCACGTTTTGTCTGCGACTGTGCCAGATTATCTGCGACATAGTCGCACGTCGCAACCCTTTCTGCCTTCGGGGTTCAACTTGCCCGTCAGAGTTAGGATTCTTAACGTGGTTGGTTTTGTGACTGGTGTAAAACCTTCATCCTAGTCCTTAAAGCTAGTAACTTTTCCATCCTGGTTATCTTTTACCTTGTATAGCCACCTACAACCTAGTACGGTTTTACCTTCAGGCAAGTGTGCCACTTCCTTAGTAAATAAATAAAATATATAAATAAATAAGAATTTGACCTATAATGGTCAGGAGAACGGAAGGGCTGGGGCCACTGACACCGATCCTGCAGAAAGAAACAGGGGGAAAAGGGGAAATGTTTAAGTTTGGTAATTTCTTTTTAAAAACTTATCAAGTGGATGTTCATCCAAGCGTCGC
The DNA here is from genome assembly GCA_023313725.1 of Lithobius niger. Classification (NCBI taxonomy): domain Eukaryota; kingdom Metazoa; phylum Arthropoda; class Chilopoda; order Lithobiomorpha; family Lithobiidae; genus Lithobius; species Lithobius niger. The sequence continues at coordinate 3,085 of JAHWFP010188618.1, forward strand.
TTAAATTCACTAACTGAGGGCGAATTGACAAAAGCTTCTGGAAGAGAATTCCAAGGTCCTATTACCCGAGACGCAAAGAAAAACTTTCTGCAGTCCGTCCGTGGAATGGGCATGCTCAATTTAAGGGAATGGCCGCGAGTTTTACTGTTACAGGCCAGGGTGAAGAACGGAACATCGATAGAGAGCAACCTATGCAGAATTTTAAAGGTCAAAACAAGGTCAGCCTTCAGTCTCCGGAGTTCAAGGGGATCAAGGCATGCCATATATAACCGTGTGTTGGGAGAGTGATTGCGGTACCCAGTAAGACCACGAGTAAAAGAGCGTTGGATGGCTTCAAGTTGGTCAATATCCTGCAAAAGGTAGGGTGACCAAACCGGACTCGCGTATTCGAGGATTGGCCGCACTTCCTGTGCCACTTCCTGTTGCATAGCTGACTCACAACTGCTTCTTCATAAGTACAAGGTTCCTTTTTCTTTTCTGAAGCAGCAGTATTTACCTCTTCAACGAGTTGCTCGAGATGTTTTCCTTTATGTGCGTGATGAGATTAAGGCTTGAATGTCTGAGTGTATCTCATGGTCTTCAACTTGTTCATTGGCTTCCTTGTCCGAATCCGTGTGCTGATTCTGTCTACATTTTTTTTAACAAAGTAAAGTTATATGTAACTCTTTCAGCTGTGCTAGAAATTTCACATCCTTGCTGTCATGTACTCTGCCTGTACTAAGGTCCAATTGCATATTTGCTTTTGAGCCATCTTCATAGCTAATCAAGGCAAGTTTCTTCGCCCCGAGTCGTGATCAAACTTCTACTTGTATGTCAGACGTGATTTGGAGTTAAGATGGTGTCATCGCAGTGCTTACTGGTAATGTTTAGATGATTTATTATTACGGGTTTTCCATTTTTCTGAGGTGAGTAAGGTTCGGTGATCTACTCAATACCTTGCTCTTAACACCTAATAAAATTCCTGGAGCGCTCTAGATTAAATTACCTCTCAGTCTGACCTACAGCATTCAACAGTATTTTCACGTACTGTTGGCACATTTTAACAAACTGTTTGATTACTTCAACAGCTTCAAATTTTTTTTTCAGATACGTAGTCATCCAGTAATGTCATAAAATACTTTTCACGTCCTGGAGTAATGGTTTGCATGGGTCCACAAATTTCCACATGCAATATCAAGAATCACTTTAGGCTTATTTTCAGTGTTGTCTGAAAATGGGAGTTGATCCATTTTCCCCCTTAAGCAAGCTTCGTGTCATCATTTTACTGAATTGAAAATTCTTCCCTTGCTCCTTTGTAGCAACTGCCTTGATTGTCTGTGTATCACAATTTCCTTGCCTAGTGAGCCATTCATAAATGCAACCTACACATACCACCGAGTATTCTTTATTCAGCCTACTTGACGCTACATTAGATGTGTGCAAGTCATACTTACATTATTAACATCGTAAGCAAGCGAGTACTAACGGCGGGGCGAGGGATAATCATCTAACTGGAAAATCGCATAATTGGAAGAAAATATAACGGAAAACAATATAACCGAATATCATCTAACAGGAATTTCGTATAATGGAAAATCGTATAATGGAAAATCGTCTAATATCCCTGCCTCGCTCGCGCTACCGCGCTCGCTGCGGCTATACATATAACATCAGAAACCGCAGTTAGACGTTAATCCAGTTAGACGTTTATCCATTATACAATTATCCATTATACGATATTCCGTTTAGATGCTTTTCCAGATTTTTTATTTAGGCAGATTTTAGACAATTATCCCATTAGACGATTTTCCAGTTAGACGTTCGTCCGACGCCCCCTAACAGCTTGTGCCTGACAAAGTATAACATGAGCGCCATCTCACACCATAATTGGAAATCAGGAGAGAGAAGTGGAAAAATGGCTGACAATGTGACTTAATTTACGACCCATCCATTCTCCCACTCGTAGTGAAGGACATTGGCCACCAAGGGGTGGGGGAGGGGTTGAGGGGGGTGACTGTAACTTGACAAACCATTTACCACGCGTATGATGTTCTTAGATGGGTTACCAGGTAGTAGCTCTTTATTTGTTCTGGTTTCAGCTAGCAACTTGTCTTTAATACATATGTCATCTTTTTCTTGATCAAATTTGACATTGATGCCAGCTTTGGCGAGTTTTGTCACTGACAACAAAATGTCCCTTGGGCAAAAGAAGTAATCAAAACTCTATTACATTTCATCACCTATTTTACAATGTAAAAATCCTTTTACCAGCTCCTACAGCAGAAATTCTATCACGGTTTGCCATAAAAATAGTTGGCTTAATGTTATTGTCTAATGAGGTATAGAATTTTCTGCCACTTTTCAAGTGCGATGACAAGGATGATTGTTACAAACTATGAATACATCTTCAATAAAATTACAGTATGGTACATCTTCAATTATTGCGAACATTGATTGTTGTAAGTGGAGGATAAGTGATTTACTTATCGTACACTTTTGAAATTTTGAGTGTTGTTACTTTTGAAATTCGATTGTTTTAAGTAGGGGATAAGTTACTTAACCTACACTTTTAAACAATGACTTTTGTTCTTTTCTAAAGGCGACTTACTAAAAGGCTAAAAAAATGATTTAACAAAAAGGCTTAAAGCAAAGTCTTATCAACAAATCTTTAAAAAAAGGCTTAACTCACACACACTTGACGATGCTACATTTTTTAACAATGATTTTCGGGGTTTTTTTTCGGGTTGAGATATTGCTCCTTTTTTATGACTGCAGTTTCTAAGTTTAAAATAAGAAAACAAAAACTAATGGTAAGTTTAACCATACGTCAAAAAATAGAAAAGTCACTCGAATAAGCCTTCCATTCGTAGTGTTGCTGTAAGTGTTTAGTCCACGTGAAACCTTACTGCGGCATTTTGCAATTGCAAAATTTAAGTTGCACTTGTACCCATGGAAAAGGACCAACATTCCCTTTATGATTCATACCATTTCTTTAACAAGAACACAATCAAAGTTAAACTTGATAATTACATGACAGAGCACGTTATTGCGTTAAAGTATTTACGAAGATTATTGACAACGTCCTGCTCCCATGTGAACCAGACGAAACGAGCTCGAATAAACGCGAAACACGAAAAGAATTCCAATAAAACTGTATATCGCGATAATATTGCAATATCGCCCATCCCTACACTCCTGCTGAAATTAGTCCAAGCAACCCCCGTCTGGCAACGATGAAACGACTGGGAGGCGAGGAAGAAGTTTCTTTGTTCAAGCCAAGGCCGACTGGCGTAGAAAGTACGAGTATAAATACAGTTTAACCGAACCACGAAACATCACTCAATTTTTGAACTTACCGACGCAGAGATTCATCCTCTACTCATTTCACGTAAAAAAAAACGGGGGGAAAATGTTTTTTTTAGTTCTCTAAACACGTTTTTAGTTCTCCAAAAACGTTTTCAAACTACGTAAAAAAGTCGACCCGGCCGTGTTAAAGCGACGGCCATGTTCCCGGATACAGAGTAGCACGAAAAGTGACTTCGAGAAAACGGAAATAAAAGTAATGTTCCAAACTATGCTGCCTTGCTCGCGTTGCCGGCGCTTCTTCAGTTTAGGTGAAAAAGAGTTTGGTTGAGGTTTCTGATGTTGTGTGTTTAGCCGCAGCGAGCGCAGCAGCTGCACGTAATTTGGAAAGAAATGAGGAAGAAATATAATTTCCGTTTCTTTCATTGCCATGCAAATCAGGTTTTCCAGCTACTGTCGTTTTACGGGTTTTCAATATTTATGTTTACAACTTAAAACACATTTCCCCCAGTTTTTTAATGAGATGTGGGAAAAGGATGATGTTCTGCGTCGGTTAGTAAAAAAATTAGGTGATTTAGAGAGGGTCGGTTAAACTGTATAATTACCAAAGTACGTTTCTCCTCTCGACTCACCGCCAGTTTTTGCACGCGTCAGGAAGTTAACGCCTCTTAGCGTTGCTTTAGTAAAATAAGAATCTGGTGAAGTTGAATGAGCAGACATGGAGCCAGTAATCAAGACCCGTAGTTTCACTCCCAGACGGCCTTGACACAAGGGATGGAACATAAAATCGCGAGTTACAACATCGATATTTCCACGTTCTAAGTTAACCTGGTTTTCCCAGTCATGATTTTGGTTTTTTTTTAATCGACAATCATTGTGTTAAAACCGTTACCAGTAATAAGGCAATAAGCGCAGCGTTGTGCAATAACGATCATTGCCGTAGAAAATCTTTAGAAATTATTGGATTCACAAATGACCGTCTCTGAAAAGAGATCCGTCAATTATAGGAATCGGATTTGTACTTTCGTTCACCGAATCCTGTTTTTAGTGATGCCTTTGGTACGTCACTTCCTGTTTGCCGTTCACAGCAAAACAAAGGCTAGAGGAAAACTACTCGACCGTATTGCTAAATAAAGTATAAACGAAACTGAAAAACATTTTTTTTGTTTCACAGTTTAAAGATGGAGTCTCTAACAGAATTCTATCCCATATTCCACCATTCGTACCAAGTCTCGACTCCATGCGGCCGATCGTCGTCTAGTGAATTTTGCGGAAAATACGTTAAAAATTACGCTGCGTATGTTTTTACCTTATAAACATGTTGAAAAATACCCTTGTGGTACAAATACTCCAAGAATGTGTCAATTCTCAAGCAGGTAGTGTTTAAATGACTTAGAAGCGAAGAACATGTTCTATTTTTCAAGCCAAGGGCGACTGAGGCAGAAGAACATGTTCTATTTCTCAAACCAAGGCCGACTGAGCCACACACCTGTTCTCGCACGTGCTGGGAAGTTAACACCTTTGATAAATTAAATTTTGGCGATGTCAAGTCAACTGGCCTAGAAACAGAACTAAGCGAAATCTGCAGCCGACCTTGTGAAAGCAGTGAAACACAAAGAGTTCCACTATGTCTACTCCTACGTCCCATAGTCGTTAATTCATTTGTATGATCATGTTTTCCTAATTCACAGCGAAACACGAAAACTGGTGCATTTTCAGGGACTTTAATAAATACTAAATGTAGTGGCGCATCCAGCAATTTTGTTTGGAGGGGGCGAACAAAATATGAAAATGGGTCTGAAAACCAACGCATTTTTAATAGTATCAGTTATTTTTTTTCATGCTTTCGAGAAGCTTAATTTGAAAAATATTCTGAATAGCAGCAAATTCCTTACTTATTTGTTCAGCTTCAATGTAAATAATTTTTCGCAAATGGGAAATGAGAGGAAATTTGGGTAGTGTTAAGAGAATTGTAATGTAAGCCAATATTGCCCCACTTGAGGCGAAAAGGAGATGCCTTTTGATGTCAGTAGAAAAAAAATCCGAGGTTCTTGCAATTGCTCGGTTTTACTGCTAATCTCAGGTCTTGGGAAGGGCAGCCCCCCCCCCCCCCCCCCGTTTGCCCCCTTTGGGTGCGCCGCTGGGTTAAAGAAGTTTCGTTCATAATTTATAGCAAAGGCGTAACGCTGATTTCATTTATAGGTGGGGGAGAGGGCGGTTGGCTTGTTTGGCTAAAGTAGCTGACTTTTACGAACTCAATCAAGGCTTGAACTAAAATTTAACAAAAAACTCAATGAATCAGCGATTTTTCTGTTACAGAATGCAATTAAAATGCTTTGAAATACAAATAAAAACCAATTCAGGTAGTTGGCCCGGTTTCCGGTTTCCGAGTACTAGGAATAAAGATCGTTAAATACAATCTTGCTCGCACGTGACACGTCTCTAAAAGCCAATCTGATGGTTTTATAGAGGTAGTACTTATTCGATGTCAGTTTTTTAGCTTGGAAAAAAACCATCCAAGAAATTAGCAGTAGGACGTACATTTTTTTTTCTGTGAGACTTAAAAACTTAAAATGACTCGAATTCACCAGAAAGAAGTCGTGCAACGGAATTAATTTATTTCATAAGTTTCCTTTTTTTTTTTTTGGGGGGGGGGGGAGGGAGGGTGTCCTCAAAACTGCCATTAGGTGCTTTTCTCAAACCTGCCTGTCCCATACGCATGAAACGAACTTGAATCAACATTTATGAAATTTGGGAAAACGAAACTTTTTTTTTCAATCAGATTTACACGTAATTAAAAACGGGTAAAATTCCAGGCACCAAATTCAAGGTTGAAAAGGTCAATTCTTACGTTAGCGAACAAAACGTTACTATAATCGCATAAAAGATGGCATGTCAGGTGACCGCATGGTGAGTGCGATTGTCTCATAAGCCGGAGGTCCAGAGCTCAATCCTGACTCAGCCCAGCCTCATATGCGCATTCGGCAAGAGGAGGGCCCCAGAAGTACGTGCTCATGTCGATTGTGGCACGTAAAAGAAAAACCTTATATTTTTATTATCAAAACTCTTCCTCTCCAACCCGATATAACCTTAGAAGTTGAAAAGGACGTAATTCAATATTTTGTTTGTTTTGATAACATGACACAATCTAAGTTATGATCGTATTATTCTAATAACGATAACCGATCGAATTATTAAAGACGAATGCAGTCAACGTGGGAATAAACTACACAATTTCTTTTCAGTAGTAATATCACGAGAGCGTAGTTTTTTTTATCGACAAATTACATTCTGAAGCTGGAAAAATACCGAGCCCCCTCCATATTTTTGTAAGCTTGGGAATGTAACGAGTGGTTGAGGACATAATATCGACACTTTAACTACGCTCTAATTTATTTGAAACGAGAATGTACCAAGACAGTAACATCAACTTAAAAATAAAAACATCAACTTACATAATACGGCTTGCAATGGTTTCACGCTTGAATTCACCATTTTTTGGTAATTATGGAGTTTAAGTGAACCACTCCAAATCACTCATTTTTTTTTTACTAATCGACGCATATCATCATCCTCTTGCCAAATCACATTAAAAACCGGGGGGAAATGTGTTTTAAGGTTTTAAAAAAAACATTGAAAACACGTAAAACGATAGTTACGATCATGTTGAAGCGCCGGCCATATCGCAGGCAAACAAAGTAACGAGAAAACATGATTTGCATCGCAATGAAAGGAGACGGAAATTACCTAACCTAACAAACCTAACCTAACCTAACCTAAAGAAAAATAACAAAAACGCAGACATCATAGTTTGGAACATTACTTTCCGTTTTCGCAATGCCAACTTTTCGTGCTACTCTGAACCCCGGAACATGGCCGCCGCTTTACGCCGCCCACCGTGTTACGTGGTTAAAAACCGTGTTAAAAACATTCTCCCCCCATTTTTGCAACGTGAAATCACAGGGGCTCGGCACACAAAAC
>JAHWFP010188619.1:999-25102 GCA_023313725.1 Lithobius niger
CCCCCCCCCCCCCCCCCCCACACACACACACAACCAAAGAAGTCCTCCAAGCTTCCTCCTCGCCGCCAAAAAATTTGAGGTATAACTGTGTAATATTAAAACTTTTGGCTATTGAGGTGGCAAAATAAAAAAAAATATATCGTGGGGTGGGAGGGGGGGAGCTTGAAGCAAATTTTTTTAGGCGTTGATGCTATATTGTATACATTAAACAATACTGTCAGTGTCATCATCATAAGGTCTTTCTTTCAAGTACTGGTACTCACCAACGTAAACAAATGCCAATTTCTCTCTACTAAAATAAAATCTATTTTTTGGCATAAAAAATAATCAGTCTAAATATGTACGGTAGTTCATCTTGTGCCTTATCCCCTCCAGCCTCCACGCAAACCGAAGAGTCCTTCGTCAAAAAAAGTGGATTATAAAAACTGAAAAATTGAAACTTTCGAAAATATGCAAGAAGGTGGGTCAAAAAATTTACCGCAGTGGGGTATTTTTTTACGGGGAGAGGACGGGAGTCACCCCTAGAAACGACTACGGCCTATCGTTCAATTATATAAAAAAAAATTGGTCTAATAAAAAGTTTTCTTTCCGTAACACTGAACGAAAAACGGTCGGTGGAAGAATTTTTTTCACAAACAATGAACGCAGTTTTGTGGGTTTAAATAAGCAATATATTTGAAGTAACAAGTCGTGCTTCCTCCTCCCACCACCTTTCATTACATAGGTGCAACGAAGGAGCACTCTACGACGCTAATAATATACCCCTATGTTTTAATAGTAAGCAAGTCAGCATTAGTCAAGAAGAAATCTAGCTATTTCTTTATCCGTCTTTAATTTATTCTCGGAATTCAACTTCGACCACTTTTCATTATCGTTCTTTAGACTTACACGCAAAAATAGTTTCGTCGATCGCGTAACACTTTGGCCAAGGCCAAACAGAGATAGTGGCTGCATCATGGGGGAAATGAGCCATTTGACAGTAGCTGCAGGATTCCTCTCTACTGTAATGCTCGAGGAACGCAGCTTCTCAGTGTGCCTTTACTTTGGCAGGTTTCTTTCCCGATTCCGTCGTCAGGCGTGCGATCGAATATAGTCCCTAATCGTTCATTCAACGTTGGTTCGCTGCTTGGCCTGCTTTGGCGGGAATAAGCTAAACGGCGGGGGACTGCAAGAAAACATGAGAAAGATACAGGTAAATGCCACGTTTAACACTGAAATCGGGCTCGTGGACCACTTAATAATTGTTTGATGATTTCTTAAAAAACTACATCCGGTAGTGTATCGAGGAAATTTGATAAAAATGGCTAACGAAGTACTGTCCCTTTAAGCAATTATTTTGAGGTAAAGACTGTAACTAATAAAAAATATATACAAGTACATAAATTTTAAAATTTGGACCCGTGCCACAATTTTGAAGTAAAAATATACCCAGCACAAGATAGAAAGAATGATTTTGGGGGCAATGTTAAAAGGACTTGTTTACGAGTGTGTATTTTTAATTAAACAATTTCGTAACAGTGCATTGAACAAATTTTCCTTTCCCTCGCTCGCTTCCGCTGACCAAAACGGATTACACATGGGCGATGGTCTAAAGAGCTCGTGCCTGACAATGGAATATGAGCACCATCTCATACCATAATTGGAAACCACAAGGGAGAAGTTCAAGGCCATCTGAGAATGAATGGTTGCACTCCGCAGTGTGGCGTGAAGTGGAAAACAACGGGGGAAAAAACATGAGAGAAAAGTGGAAAATGAATGACAATATGAATTGATGTAACCACCCATCCGTCCTCCCACACGTAGTGAAGGATGTTGCCCACCACTTTAACCCACCAACGGGATGGAGGGGGAGACGGGGACTTCACACACTATTAATCAAGCACATGCCGACCTTAGACGGCCAAACAGTTATTAATATAATATAATATAATATAATATAATATAATATAATATAATATAATATAATATAATATAATATAATATAATATAATATAATATATGAAAACGTTACTCTGCTAAAGAAAAGGAATTCCAAAAGGACACAAAGTCCACCAACATTTGTTCTACAATAAAAAGAACATTTTGCCGGCCCCCAGTCTGGCCGGCTAAAAATTGTTTCTTCTTGCCTAAAACATACTTAACCTTGTAATTTAGCATTACATTCCTCGAATGGAGGTTACTTCCGGTTTGTAGACGCCTGCTTGCATATCCCACCGCGCATGCATGGCGCGGTACTCACTTATAAAAGCGCATTCATTTTACTCTCAATGTGTCAGGCGGTGACTCGAGAGGGGAGGCAGGGCGTGAGTTAGGTTAAGTATGTTTTAAGCAAAAAGAAACCATTTTTAGCCGGCCTGACTGGGGGCCGGCAAAATGTTCTTTCTTTATTGCCAAAACAACATTAAACTTAGCATTACCAGTTGACCTCGTCAAAGCTGGTGGCGGGCACCGCCTGTACGAGCGCCCCGGGATGCAAGCAGGCTTTCCCCAATGAATTCTTTGTCTGTAAGAGAAAAATTCGCACTTTATTCAGAACATTTGGGCTTGACAGGAAATTGGTCTCTTTCGTAGAATTGGTGGCCCTGAAAAGGACCGTTGTTTGAGGGTGTTGCTTCAAGGTGGATGGAATTTGCTTCCTTCATGGATCTTGCTTCTGTTTCGTTCTGAGTGCTTAAGGGGGTTTGACCATGGTTCTGGCTGCGACGATCGGTCCCAGCCGATGTAGTCCGGATTCATCTTTCGTCATGTCTCTCAGGCAGTGAGATGTGAAGGTGGACTGGTGGCACCAAGACGCTGCTGCCAGGATTTCTTCAATTGGGGTGGCATTATGGTGGGCCAAAGATGTGGAGATAGCTCTCACTTAATGCGCCGTCACTCTTATGCTCTTGCTCAATTCGTGTTTGTCATAATCTGCTTCGATTGTTTTCTTGATTCAGCGTGATACCATGGCGGCTGTTGTTTCGCCGGTTTGGAGGTCCACTGGAAGGAAAAGTTGGTTTCTGCCTCTGCGTATGTTTTCGTGCTGTGTGCGGGTTAGGTAGAAGCGGAGAGCTCTAACCGGACAGAGGAGACGTTCAGGTTCTTTCCGGCGAGGTTCGAGAGGGCAGGAAATGTTATGGGTTTCGAAGGCTCGGAAGGTTTTTGAGTTTTGGCTCTGAAGGATGCTCTAGGGAAGAGTGTGACTGAGGAGAAGTTTGGGCCGAAGATGCAGTATGCCGGGTCTGCAGATAGGGCTTGAATCTCAGAGCATCTTAGACTTGCTGCCAGTGTCACGAGGAAGACAGTTTTGCGGGTCATGAGGTGGAGGGAGCTGTCTTGAATGGGTTCGGAGGGGTTTTCCATTAATGATTGTAAGACGATGGAAAGGTCCCAGTCGGTTACGAAACGTCTTGTAGTAGGTCGATCGTTTTCGTATGAGCGTAGCAGGGCAGAAATTCGGTAGTCTTTAAGCAGGGCGGTGTGGCCCGCGGCTTTGAAGACGGAGTTTAATGCGGAACGATAGACAAGGATAGTGGAGCCTTTGAGTTTGTCGATGTTGAATAGGTCACCGAAAAAGTTTAGAAGTTCGGGAAGAGAGGGGTTGATTGGATTTGTACGTTTTGCGAGACACCAATGAATCCACTTGGACCAGTGGCTGTCATACATGCGGTTTGTTGATTCCCTGGTTGCTTTGGATGCAATGTGTTCGGCCTCTTCTTGATGAATTCCAGCCTTCTTAAGGAGTTTGATGATAGTAGCCACCCGTGTAAGTTTAGGAATGGAAGGTTCGGGTGTAGTTTTGTTCCTTTTTGTTGTGACAGAAGATCTGGTAGAAGAGGGAGACTTCTTGGAGTGTCGACTACTCGGTTTAGGAGGAGCGGGAACCAAGCCGCTGATGGCCAGAGGGAGGCTATTAGAATGAACAGACTCTGGCTTTCTTCTATTTTCTGAAGTACTTGTAGAAGTAGTTTGAATGGTGGAAATAGGTTGGCGAACAGGTTGTGCCATGGGAACGTGAGAGCATCTACTGCTATTGCCGAGTCGTCCTGGATTGGGCTGATGTAGTGGGAAAGTCTGGCATTGTGCCTCGTTGCGAATAGGTCCAGCATTGGTCTGTCCCAGATGTTGAAGAGAGATTCGCAGATGGATTTCTTGAGGCACCATTCGCCTGCTGGTGGTTTCCGGCGTGAAAGGGAATCTGCAATCACATTTCTGTTGCCTGGGATGTGAAGTGGCTGAAGGGTGATGTTGTGTGGGATGCACAAATTGAAGATCTCCGTGGTTAGATTGTGGAGGGATGTTGATTTCGTTCCGCCTTCTTTCCTGATGTAGGCCAGGGCTGTTGTGTTGTCGGCCTGGATCTGTATGACTTTGTTTTTGATTAACGGGAGGAAATGTCGGAGGGCTAGTAGTATTGCTCGTAGTTCCAGTCCATTGATATGGTCTTTGTGGGTGGCAGGCCAGAGGCCGGAGATTTCCAAGTTGTTTAGGTGTGCTCCGCAGCCAGTACTTGATGCATCTGTGAAGATTCGGAGGTCGGGTGGAGGCTCCTATAGAGGGAGAGATTTTGACAGGTTTGTGACTTCGGACCACCAGAGGAGGGATTCGAAGGGGAAGTCCTTGTTGAATGGGATCTGTCTGTCCGGATTGTATTGGTCGATTGAGTGATTGTCTATCCGGTAGTGATGGAAGGGTCTTACCATCCATCATCCGTAAGGAACCAGGTTGGCCATTGCGTCCATCTTCCCGATGAGGGAGTTCAGCTCCCGGGCAGAGAAGATTGGTTGGAGACGAAAGAGGCGGATGTGATGTAGGAGGTCTTCTATGTGTTCTGGAGATGGGAAAATTGATGACGACCGAAGGTCGAATGCGGTCCGAGGAACGTGAAGACTTGTGCTGGGTGGAGGCGTGACTTTGATAGATTTACACCGAAACCCAGACTGTTCAGCAAGGATTTGGTCCTGTCCCTGTTGAGTTCCAGTTTGAAGGGGTCTGGGTTGTTGAGGGCCCAGTCGTCGAAATAGGCGTTTGCCTGTATTTGGTGTTGATGAAGGTTCGCCAGGATCGGTTTTAGAACTAGAGTAAAAATTCTTGGTGCTGCATTCAGGCCGAAGGGGTGCCAGCGGAATTCGTAGACTATCCGGTCGTAGATGAAACAAAAGTAATGGGTTATTGCCGGATGAAGGGAGGTGTGAAGGTAAGCGTCTTCCAGATCGATGGTGACTGTCCGTGTCATATCAGGCAACACACGTTCAAACGCCTCTTGAAAATATTTACCGACGGGGGTGGAGACAGGAACAATTCGAACACAAAAAAAGAAAACGATTTCCAACAGTTTAATTTAAATTTTGTGGTTACTAGCTTAAGTCCGTGACCTCTAGTTATTGTCACATTACTAACCTCAAAAAAAAGGTATGGTTGACCCTTTGTTTTTCTGTAGGATAAAGAAAACAAGATTACTTGTGGCTTTATACCAGTCAGTGACATTTTTCAATCCCTCCTCGGCCACTAGAGGTCATTCTCACAAACTGCCTGTTCTGTCTGTGAGGCTGGAATGCAAGAAAAGCTCTTTCAGGGCGGGTTTACGCAACAACTCGCTTTTGCATTCTCGCAGCAAGAATTTAATCACAATGGCAAAGTTGTCGTTGCCATGGTAACAACGCTATACGGATTAGCTAAATCCGACGTCGTTTGAGTAAATGCTTTAAGTCTTATAAGCCGTGACAATAAGATAAAGAATTCTTCCTGACGAAATTTACACAGTCCCTTCTGAACTCGCATTATTAAGTGTTTTCATTGCGAGTCGTCATAGCTAAAACCGCCGCCATGTTGGAATTTCAGACGATTTCTAGCTTCTAGCTGCAAGAAAGCAAAGGCGAGTCGTAGCGTAAACGCACCCTAAAGCCCTAACCAGACTGGCTGCTCGAGGCTGCACGCCAACGCTAGATGGGGTGCCAAAGACGTCAAAATCGGTCCTTAAACGCAACACCAACCCCACGATTGCAATAATTTTGACCTTGTAGGTACGTGGTAACGCATCGCTTCGCACGAAATTGTCTTCTGTCTGGAGAGGCCTTAAGGGTGATCCGAGTTTGGAACGCTCTTACTGAGGAGGCTGCAGGCACGCTCAGTTGACCGTTTTAGATTTTTATTGAGTACGGCTTCTCTGCAAACATTTCTGATGGGGCCTGCATATACATTAGTGAACCTCAGCCTGAATTTCCAGGTTAAAAGTTCAAACTTTGTAGCTTCCCCCAAAATTAACATACGTCAACGAAATTCGGTATTTGGGGTCGTGTCATACCTATTTCATTAACTATTTCATTACCAATTTTGTGATAACAATCGAACCGTTTGGCCTACACAGCATGGCCATTTCTTGTTGTTGTGTGAATCCTTGCTCTCACCTGGACATCGTACCAACAAAATAATTTTCAAGATTTGCAGCTTAAAACGTAGGTATGAACAAAGCCTAGAGTCTTATGAATGCTTTTAATGTGACTACAATATTCTTGTTGTTCTTTTTCTTCTTGTTGGGGAAAGTTTTCTCTTGCCTAGAGATCGAATCAATGCACCTCGTGTCATAACTATTTCACTGCATTAAAAATTTTAACAACAATAATCGAACCGCTTGGCCTCCACAGCACATCCAGGCAGTAGTGGCGCCAGCCAATTCCAGATTGGGGGCAATGATTCCGGGCGGAGCCCCGGAAGCTGAAGCATTTTATGCTATTTGAGGACCTATTTGGGCTTTCCGAGACACGTTTGCAACACATTGTTAAGCAAATGTCGGATGTTTTTCGTAAACGTTCTTTAGCATGAGAGGTCGTAAAAACCTAATTGTGACCAAAATTCTGTTTTTTTTTACACATTTTATTTACAAATAAAATTAACTGATGAATTAATTTTTTTTTAATATTATTAAATTAACGTTACCTAACACTGAATAAATTTGGTTTGAAAAATATTTAACCATATCAAGAACACACAGTTGGCCGTCATTCGTGTTGTGCGTTGGGCTTTTAAAATCGGGCCTTCTCCTTTTAGAAATAACTGGTAAGACATTGGCATCCCAAACGTGTCTCATAACTAAGATGCCTGTCAAATCATGGAGTTAACGGTCTAACGCAGCAAATCAATTTTCAGTTTAGCCACTTTCTGTACACGATTTTCGCTCAGTTCGTTGGTATCACGAATTCAAATGACGAAAACTTAATTAGAATCCTTAACAACTTTTGTTTTGTACATATTTAGTTAACGTTTCGGCATTAACTACGGCAGCTCTTAAATATGGAGGTGATGAGGACTACTGAAGCAAAACGGTAAAGTCTATTTTGAGCGTTTCCTCCCCAAAATTTTTACGAATTTTATGTCGTCGTGTGGACTCAGTCTTCCGGCTGTTCCCCGACGACAATCTCGGTTACTCCCCGACCGGGGGGGAAGAGGAGGGGGGGGGCAAGGCTTTCCCGGACGGGGGGGCTCTCGCCCCCCCCCCCCCCCCCCTGCCCCCCTGTGGCGCCACCACAGCATCCAGTTGTTGTTGCTGCTGTTGTTGTGTCTTTGCTCTCACTAGTAAAGCTGCATGCACTTCGAGCTAAGAGCATGAAATTCGGTACACAAATCATTCTTAGCAGTACAAATCGAACAAGCTATGAAACCTCCTTGAGATTCGTCCCCTCCCCCTCCAAAGTTACCACATCCCCTGTGCCCCCACACATCCCGCCTCCATGATGATGACCAACAAATTCTTGCTAATCGAACTGAAAGCTTGAATTGTGTCGTACGAGTCATTCTTAGCAGTACACATCATACCAGCCATGTAACCAAATGAAATGTATGTCGGACGGCGTATCTGAGCCCCAGCACAGCCTCCACTTCTAACTCCCTCTCACCTACACTCGTTCTATGTAGGACAGTCTTTAAGTATTCCTTCAGTGCCTTTGTCCTTGTGATCTTGTCGGTTCAAGACTAACAGTTTGTTTTTATACATTTCCCTTGTAACCATCAAGTGTTCTAACAATGTCTTACAATGCCGTACTTGATCATCCCCTATTGTCGTCAGAGTCTACGTACTCAACATTGTTAATGAAATCTCCCTCTTTCTCTATCATTGTTTTGTTCATTGTTCACCTTCCTTTCCCTTTACTTTCGTCTCTACTCCTCAATGACGTGTCTAGACACACGCTAGTGTGTCCCGCCAAGTAAAAGTAGATCATCCGATTGTTAAAAAATTGATTGTTAATGATAAAAAGGCGGCTCACTAGCAGACATGTGTCTGTTAACTGTAAGCAACTGAAAGCTTATTTTGGCATGTTGAGGATAAATCCCAATGCGACAGAAATGTTTCAAATTGTGGAAAATGTAAGGGGAAGGGTCAGAGATTAAGAAAAACTAAAATTTAAAGGATGAGTGTCCACCAATCATAGAGAAAAAGATGCGTCAATAAGGTAGTTTTTATGTTACTGTCTAACTAGCTAGCTAATAAGATTTTTCCCATGTTAAATCCCATAGACTTTTTGCTCATGGCTAACGCAAAATTGAGAAGGCCTACGTACCTGAACTTTTGCACACGGATGCATAGTGATCTGAGGATGGTCCTTTTGTTGGTTTGGGGGTTGTAGGGGTCAGGACAAATGCGTGGAAGGGTTTTGAAATTCGCCACGGGCGAATTTAAATTTCGTTTCTTTTCCAAGTTGCAACCAAAGATTTTAAGCAACAATGGCTTGAACAATCAAGACTGGTCCTTATATGTTATTGTATATATTATTGTTGGTGATCAATGCCTCAAGGAGGAGCACTGGGAGACTTTGGATGTGTTTCATGGGAACTATGAATTCTACTGCTAAGAATGGCGTGTGATCTGCAAGAATTTGTTGGTGATCAATGCCTCAAGGAGGAGCACTGGGAGACTTTGGAGGTGTTTCATGGAAACTATGGCTGGTTTGATTTCTACTTCTAAGAATGACATGTGATCTGCAAGAATTTGTTGGTCAAGCCTCAGGGAGGGGTCACGTGGGGACCTTTGGGGGTTATTTCTTGGAGGATTGCATTGCTGGTTCGATATGTATGCTGAGAATGACTTGGGTATCAAATTTCATGTCTTTTAGCTCGATGTGCTTGATTAGCCAAATTTTGGCCCTTAACAGCTGTATACACATGGAAATCAAACCACCAAACCGATGTTCAAGTTTCAAAGCTTAAAACGTAGGTATGAGCAAGCTTAGGGACTTTTGAACGTTATTTTAATGTGACTACAATGTTCTTGTAGTTGTTCTTTTTGTTGGGGAAATTTTACTCTCACCTACATTTGAACCAAAGACCCTATTTTCAAGTTTTATAGCTTAAAATTTAGGTATTAACAAGTACCTGGGCCGTTTGCACGCTATTTAAATGTGACTAAAATACTTTTGTTATTGTTATTCTTCTTGGGGGAAAACGTCAATATTTGATACTATGTGGTTCCCCGCGGAATCGACATCGATCGACGAAACTCGGTATTTTAGGTCGTGTCACAACTATTTCACTGCATTAAATTTTTTTGCGATAGGTATCGAACCGTTTGGCCTCCACAGCATGGCCATTTGGTGTTTTTTGTTGTTGTTGTTCGTGTTGTTGGGACTCTTTGACCTTTTATAGCTTAAAATGTAGATATTAACAAGGTCTAAGGCCTTTTAAATGTTATTTTAATGTGACTACAATATTCTTGCTGTTGTAGTCACATTAAAATATTCTTACTACAATATTCTTGCTATTCTTGGGGAAACTTTGCTTTCACCTAAATATCGAACCAATGAACATATTTTCAACTTTATAGATTAAAACGTGGGTATGAACAAGGCCCAGGACTTTTTGAATGCTATTTTGATGTAACTACAACATTATGTTCTTGTTGCTGTTCTTGGGAAGAATTGCTCTCACCTAGAGATCAAACCAATGAACCGATTTTCACTTTTGCTTCGAGTTTTGATGGAGTTCAATGGTGAGAAGGCCCAAAACCAGACTTACTATCAAATTACCTTAAGCCTACGGATGGAAACTCATCAGATGGTGGTTTAGTTCAGGAATGATCTTTTATGGCTCACCTTGAAACTCTGTGGGACGACTGATTAGGCGTGAGGAAAGGTTGAGATTGGAGTTAAATTTGTAATTCATAGAACCAAAATAGGGGACATTTGGATAAGAAAGAATCAAGGGAAATTATATCATTCCAAAAGTCTAGGGACCAACTCATATAATCGGCTGCTGAGTGATGAAATACAATTGTTGATTTTGTTGATGAGCAAAATGAAAGAATCGATGTTTCAGCTACAACATATAGTTTTAAACCAAATGACAATATGTCATTAATTTCGAGGCAAGGAGGCCTCGAAAGACTAATTTATTTCGTAGATGTGGACTTCCAGAACCGTATTGAATTGTTTCAAAGTTGTCAGCCTACCAACCACTGCATGCGTGGCTGTTGTTTCATGCTAATGGAGAGGCTTTGGTTGGGAGGGGGAATAGGGATGGAGGGAGATATAATCGGGGGAAGACAACATCGCAGATATGTTCAAAGGTCTTCAGAAAAAAAGGAGCCTCTGTGAAAATATAAATTAGAACTAAAATGGCCCATTTAAATTTACCCGTCTGTAGATGTTGAGGCTTCTAGTTGCTAAATATAAGTGATAGTACAAAATGTAAGCAATAAAAATGCAAATACGTTGTGCAATTATTTACACTGTGCACAGTATCCCAAAATTACCACATCAGAAAAATATGAATGGTCACTGTACATACCTAAAGTACATGCCTCCATTTTGACATTCCTTAGTTTTTGCAGCATTAGTTCAAACGTATGTAAATGTTGCAAATGCTTTTATTTTCCTGTGTTTCCAACGTACGAGATGATTTTGCTGCATTCA
The DNA here is from genome assembly GCA_023313725.1 of Lithobius niger. NCBI lineage: Eukaryota > Metazoa > Arthropoda > Chilopoda > Lithobiomorpha > Lithobiidae > Lithobius > Lithobius niger. Next base: position 11,880 of record JAHWFP010188619.1, read on the forward strand.
TTCAAACGTCTGGACACGTTCAAAAGCGATATGCACGCAAGCTGCGCGAAAATAAGGAGACGATGTGTTCTTTTAAAGGTATATGTCGCCATGTTGGCTTTACTTAGCCCACTGACGTTATACTCACTTCGAAACAGAACCATCGTTTGTCAAACTGGAGAGGCTCCAGAGAAGAGCTACAAAACAAGTTCATTCCATCCGTCACCTCTCCTACTGAATACCTACAAGCCCTCTGATGCCCCACCCTCGAATACCGCAGAATCCGTGGTGACCTCATCTTTAGCTACAACCACCTCCACTCTCCCGCAAATACAATTAAACCTCTTTTCCTCAACAACAGCCCACACACTAGAAATAACAGGCTCAAGATCTTTCAACGCCGCTGCACTCCCAAAAACCGTGAACTCTCCCTTCCTTTCTGTATATGCAGCACCTGGAACCGTCTGCCAAGGGATATTATTATCGTCAAGACCAAACTTGATACCTTCTTATCGACAATCACTCCTCAGTTTGTGTACAAGAATTGGTGATTATTTCCTCCTTCCTCCCAGCATCAAATGCTGCAAGTTCCTGCTGGTGTTTTTCAATGTCAATGTCAAAGTCAAAGGGTATTGGAGAATTAACCTGTTTGGCGCCACTTTCATTCAGCGTTATCGGCTGTTTATCTGCCAAGTGGCAACATGTTTTAAACTTTTCTGTTTCAAGCTATTGCAAAGAGAGAAAAAAATGAAAAAGAAAAACATAGTGATACGATCTAATCCTTAACAGAACAACCAAGATTAGAGATTAGGAGATAGCAATCACACTATTCACAATATACATTTAGAAAGTTACAGTAAATCAGTCAAATACTGCATTATAAAAAGTGAATCAAACATGTATTTTTGCAGCTGGTAATTTTCCGTACCACATCCTAGCAGTTAAAACAGTTGCTTCAACCTGTTGGCATGGTTTTTCAAATGATTTTATGAGCCTATTGCATTCTATAACTTATCTTTAAAAATGGTGGTCTGCGCAGAGAGAGCTCACTGACCTATCAACTTGCCATTAATTTAAATTGATATCTGCGCAGAATTCATCCTCTTCGCTTGCTGAACGAGTGCCAATATCTCTGTACATCATTGTGAACGTGTACAATTTTTGCTTCTGTTCCGAGGTATGATGCTCCTATTATTCTAGCCATGAATTCATTGTAATTAACGTGTTTTCATTGTTGCTGTTAACGACACTGAACGTGACGTGAGATCCATTAACATCTATGATCCGAGGTGTATGTATCTACAAGGTGTTGAATCAGTTAAAATAAATTGCACAATTTGCAGTTTCCACCCTTACTAAATATTTTGTATATCGTGGAGGATTCAACTAAGAATGGCGATTACAGAATGGAACAAGTCCACAAAGACACCATAAAAGCTTATGGAAGGTTATAGGCCTACAACCTGTGCTGGACTATGTCTATCTTGTTTCAATACTTAGTGAACCAAACAAATATACATAAATCACCCTAAATTATACAAAGGAAATTGCAAAATTTTTGCCAAACAGCAAAAATCGTACACTAGTAAAACGTAGTACGGTAACCCATCTTTATGCACTTACATTTCGACGGAGTGGAATGTTCCGGATTCAAACTGGCAACCCAATCCATCCCCAGATCACTGACATACTGCCTTTATCGATACACCCATTCCTCCACTGGCATAAAAGTGACTCACTGAGCTATTAAGATAACAGCAGTAACCAGGACTCCATTGGACCAAGAATGATTGTGGCCATAGGCAATGAAAAGACAAATGCTCAACAAAGGATTAAATAAATATGAACAAATTGCCGGAAATTAACACTGGCATTTTCGCTGTTAGTTTATGCCGATGGACGAGTGGGAATGTCGATTAAAGGTGTAATGTCAATGATCTGGGTACGGGTTGGGTGCCAGTTTCAATCCTAGTCATGCCACTCACACGAACCTTAAGTGAATAAAGGTGGATTACTGTACTACGTTATATCTAGTGTATGATTTTCGCTGTTTGGCATGTGTTCTTTTTTACTTAGTGAACCACCTTGTTTATATTCTTGCACAAGTTTCTTCTTTATTCTCCTGAGTGGAATAACTTCGACGTTAGATGGCGTGGTACTGTATTAGTTCTGGTTGTCACACAATGAAGCAAACAGTGTGCATTAACGATACAAGCTGCATCTTGTGAGGATACAAGATGCATTAATCTGAGAGAGAAAGAGAAGATAACTGCCCCAACTGGGAGTCGATCCCAGGATTTACCACACACTAGGCCGGCCCTCTAACTACTGTGATACGGAGGTAGACTCTACCTACGGGCTCCAGCAGAGGTAAGAAGGTGCTCAATTTTTTTCAGTGGTGACCTAAAGATCAAAGCTATACAAAGAGGGTAACAATGCAAGCAATAAACAAACAATAAGTCACAAGGAAAAGGTTAATGAAGCAAGAGTCTTGGGAGTTGAGGTAGTTGTCTTTCTTTCCTTTTCAGAATAGAGGAGCGACAATAACGTCAATTTGACTTCTGGGCTAGCGTCTGGAGAACTAGCTACAAGGGGTACTAGATTAAAATGGAGGTAAACACAATGGCGCTGGTAGTCAAGCCAGTGCTGCAAGGGCTAATTTCTTAGGCCTAAAAAACGGTTTTTTTTTCCCATCTCTTATGCTGCGGATTTGTAAATCGGAAAAGAAACAATTCTACTTGTTGAAAATGTAGGCTTTCAACGACTCGAAAAAGATCATGCATTCTAGGCCTAAGAAATCTGCTCTAATAGCATTGGCTTCAGTAAGAGGCCATTCTTTTCCCCCTCCATGTTTATCCAGTGCCCCTTGCAGCTAACCTAGTTACTGGCTCCAGCATAGACTTTTATAGTATAACTAGCTGACCACAGCATAACATACGCCGTTCTAGCAAACAGCCACCTCCTCACACCCTCCACCGCAACCTGCCCTCCTCCCCCTCCCCCTCCCCGCGCTGGAATGGAAAGCCTGCTCGCTTTTGGCTGGACGTCATGAGATCTCTCATCATCATCATTAAGTCTGCTCATAAGCGAAATATACATATATACATACATTTATACTTATATAATATAACATAATTGTAAATTTAAAAAAAAGCCTTTAAGTGCACAAGTAAATCAAAACAACGTTTCGGAATTTGACCTATTCCGTCATCAGGTTCTAAATAAAATTAAAACAGCAAAAACTGCCGTATCATCCAGCGTCAATGGGGTTTAAAAGAAATATTTAAATACAATTAAAAAAGGAAACCCCACACATATCCCCTTACAAAAACGGCGAATACGGGAGGTGAAGCAGTGAGCCTTGTCCTTCCTCTTGGAAATCCAAGCAAGAAAGACACTGGTCATGCAAATTTCAGTGCCACATGCTTCTTGTCAAGTCTACTTTACTGGGGGTTGCGTTGTGTATTTTTCTCACTTCTCTTATCTAGCAAACTTATTGAGTTTTAGTGTTTCAATTATAGGAAAGTATTCTTTAATAAATTTCTTATCAGAAACTAGGTGGTTATGCGCTGGTGGCTGATATGTTGAAATAACTAAGGATTCGAGATTGATTCTGGCCCTGGTGTTTTTTTTCAGTGAACAAAATTTGGACTTTATCAAGTACTGGGGTGTGCCCTGTAGATAGCTTATTGGGAAGAGATATTTCCTTTTTTAAATGTATATATATTTCTTTTAAACCACCATTGATGCTGGGTGACACGACAGTTTTTGCTATGTTTTAACTTTAATTAGAATCTGATGACGGAATAGGTCAAATTCCGAAACGTTGTTTTGATTAACTTGTGCACTGAAAGGCTTTTTAAAAAATGTATCGCACCTAGATGCTTCCTGTTTGTAGCAGCAAATGACGTCATTGTAACTGCTCTACTGTGTATCTTGTGTTCTCACAAGGTCTGGCTTTATTAGTGAATGTTTGCGTTGTTAACCCGTTGCCTCATGACTCATTGTTTATTTATCATTATCTGTATTACGTGATAAGCAACATACCCTGTTAGGCGAATTATTTCTAACTGCGTCCTATTGTCATTAAATTAGTCAATGACATATCTACTTATATGTTACTTATATGTTACTTATCAGCTTCAGTTTGGCAATCTCATTACAACACTATAATACATGCAGTAACATACGGATCTAACTCGATACTTCAGACGCTGTAGGAATCAAGTAGACCGGGCTAATTTTTTTATGCAAGTTTATGTAGTTTTGGATACGAGCAAGTTTGCTAATAGGAGAAACAAAATTTGATGAAGATTTCAAGAACATGTCGAAATCAGCATTCGAAGAGTTAAACAATGACTTCTCTCAGTTGGAACCATATAGTGGTCGTGCTGCAATCCAGGACTTACCCAATGAAATTCTAGAACACGTTTTTTGTTTCTTAAATATAAGGGAACGTTTTAGAACTGAACTTGTGTGCAGGAGGTGGCGAGATATTGGGACAAATGTGATGCGGAATTACCCAACTAAACTTGACTTTTGCGCCATTAGTAAGCTGAAATTGGAATGCATCCCCATAAGAGCTGACGTTGTGTTAGCCATTTTGTCTCGTTGTGATAGAAATCTGAGACAAGTGCAAGTGTCAATGAAGCACTATGAATCTGAAAAGTGTGACTTAAAACTAACAAGCCAAGTGCTAGACATAGTTGGAGAACATTGTCCAAATCTATCAGAAGTCAGGTTGCAAGGATTGCCCGCTGAAGACGACTACACCAGTTACCTGATAAGTTTAGCCCAAAAATGTACGAAGCTGAAGAAGGTCTCTATACGTTCTTCTCCAACTTTGAACGATGATATCCTCTGCGCCTTCTTACAGCACTGCCCGTATTTGTAGTATTTGCATATCGCTGATAATAGTAACGTAACTGTCGAATTTATAGGTTCTTTGAAAACAGGATTTGAAGGGACTCTATTTGTCCGCTACTCAGCTTAATCTTGAAGATGGTTTTGAAAAACTAACGAATAGGTGTCATCTTATAACAGAATTAGGCGTAACCAGCTTGTCGGCTCAGTTTCCTGTTGCTACATTAAAGATGGTTTTGCGTTACTACAATAATACATTAAAAAACTTATACTTAAGAAGATATTCAATGAAATCAAGTGAATTGCATAGCATCCCAGACATGATACCTCAACTAGAAGTACTCTCATTGCGGAGTGCTGCAGGAGTGGATGACCATCTGATAAAACTATTGGCTGCAAAACGCAAGAAACTTCGGTCATTGAACCTCTTTCGTACAAAGGTTACTAACGTTGGGGTTGTTTGTCTTGCAGCAGCACCATCTTTGACATATTTGAGTTTGGGTTTTACGCTTGTTACAGAGGAAGGCATACATAGTTTGGCAACTCAAGGACAGATGGAAAAGCTTGCCTAAACGTTTGGTACTAATGGAACGAAGTTGGAAGAAAGTTTTATTTCACTAGTAAAGTCTTGTCCAAACCTTCGTATTCTAATCCTGCCGGGTAACGGAAATATCACAAATCTACTGGTGGAAGAAATAAACTCTCTTTTGGAAAGTGGTTTTTTGAAAGGTCCGATTTCTCTGTACGTTCCGGGAACCAAAGTTACGAGTAACGTAAAATGCTGCCAGAATTTGAGATTGTTTTTTTCATTCGTAGAAAGAGATGATTTCTCCCGCGACCTAAGTTTTTTCTGTTAGTATGTCATTTCAGTAGTAACTTATGCAATTTGTATTAAAATTTAATGGTTACCAAACTCAATAATTTTCCTAATAATTAAAAATATTAGATTTGTCTGCTTAAGTTACATTTATCTCGAAATAAACCATGTATCAATATTATAATATCGTGTCTAAATGTCTAAATAAAGAAAATATCTGCAGAATGTGAATAAATCTTGTTTTGTTATCTGATTTTGTTGTTTTACCTGTAATAAAGGAAAACGTTGAGTTTTAATTTTTTATTTGTTTGGTGGGCTGTATTATGTGTTTTATTTTTTATGTGTCTGACAATTGAATGCGTCCGATTCCTTCTTTCCGTATGAAAGTTTACTACAAAGTTTGATGTATATACAACTACAAAGGCTACATTATCAGTGTGTTTCTGAAAGAGTACAAGCAGATGGTAGTTGGATTCAGCAATGGCAGCATTTTTCGTATCCACCATCCACCCGAAAAATAATAGATAACTGATCTGGTAACAACTGAAGCAGAGGGATATGCCACTAGAGCAAATGCTCTTTGCTTGTCAACCTTTAATGTACTTAGACGTTGTAAAAGGCATTTGGAGTTGCAGCCACCTTATTCTAGTTCAGTGTCCATTGCAGCTGAAAATTATACGTCCTCGCCATTTAATATTTAGGTGTGCTTGTTACGTAAAAATATTTGTTTACTGTATAGGGCTGGTTACGAATGGCAGAAAAAATCCTCTACTTTACTGCTTAAGGCTAATGGCGTTATGCTGGAGTCATGCGGCTTGGCTTAGACTTGCATTCAGACAGTCGCCTATAAAATTCCTGCACTGAATGTCTAAAATATTGCTGCACGCTCAGTCATCATGGGTTACTGCATAAAACAATATATTCATCAATGGAGTAAAATTTTTATAATTCCTTTATACCTCCTCAGTAGCACAAGCTAAAAGAATATCCATGTGCTATGAAGGTGTTGATGCTGTAACCAGTGGCGGATTTAGGCATGTGCAGTAGATCGTTGAAAACCCAGGGGGCCTCGAAAGTGCATCTTATTAATGTCAAATTGTGCCTATAACTGACCATTGTTGGAAACTTCATTTCTTTCGTTATCAAGATCGTGGATTATAGACTACAACTTACCCTCCATTCTAACAGATGATATGCATTGTATTTGAACCCGTTAGTAAAGCGAGCCATGAAAATTGAGAGAACGTCAACAATAACAAGCCTTAAATCTGAATCCGCTGAAAATATGAAGACTGGTTCGCCTCAGGTTCTAACGACCTGTAATGATTGAAGCTACTTATCACTGGATTTAAATAGAAACGCCTATGGCAATGACCCATTCCTGTAATAAATATTTCAAACTTATAACTTTCATTACTTCGCTAAAGTTAATGTTGTTCTGATTGGATTCCCATACACCAGTAAGTGTGACAATGCAAGGGCGGAACTGTTAATGATGCAAATTTGATACATCAGATGGTGAGCCGCAGTAAGCATATCTTCAATTTCTTATTTATGGTATTAAATTAAAACTTTAGCCCAATCATAGCAAAAAAACATATCAAATCAGGAGTTTTCGCCCAGTCTTACTATGCATTCTCAACTGCTACCCAAGTTGAGAATGCCCAGTAAGACTGGTCGAAAGCACCTGTTTTTATCTGTTTTTGCTGTGATCGGGCTTGAGTTTTAATTTCATAATTTCACAGTGAGTGTGGTTATTTACGGTATTTATTTCATGATTAACGGATACCAGTTTATTGTTAAGTATTTTTACAACAGTTCAATTTTTAAGAGTTTAATTTCATGGTGGGGTGGGGGACAGTTTACACAAGTTCACTTTCACTGGTGGAAGGATGTTCCTCGATTTCCCTAAATGCACCTGAAGGTATGAAAACTAAATCCGGCACTGGCTACGACTTTCGCTTCATATTCCATCTCTTGTCACAAGGTCGTCTGGAAGAGAGGCTGTGAGTTTCATTTCCTGGTTCCAGGCAAATGGATTCAACATCGCCAAACTCTTATTTTATCTAAGCAATGCTGAAAGACATACACTTTCCGGTATGAACGTTGACCGGCATTGAACCACGAGTTGAGACATGCAATTTCTACCCCAGTCCATGGCTTGAAAAGAGAATCTCCTTCCCTACTTCATGTTCGTTCAACGCTATTGCTGCACATTGGACTAATCGTAGAGTGGGAGATATTTTCGCACATTTTTATTAGGTTAAAACTTAAACGTATTTTTTAATGTGTATATCCCAGAAAATAGTTACTATCAGTCGTTCCACAATTGGTAGGATGGGGTCGCGACAAAGAACGGGAGATGGAACATGGTGTAATATTATCACGGACACTACGGTAAGCCCTATGGTCACTCCGTTATATCGCTCCTGGAATAACTATAACAAACAAATGTCGTGCTCACTGTCTTAACCAACATTGTTGTAAATATTGTAACTCTCATTCAACGAATACCCAAAGGGTACCACCGTGTCTGCATCCGTCGGTGGAGTGAAATACTACTCACTGGGTGTTCATTGTGTAAAATTCAATTTTTCAACTGTTCGTTTTGTCTTTAAACCTCACAGTGCCATTTTTCTCGATCCTCCACATCAAGTACGGCCTCAAAGGTCTATTTCGTTACCGTTAGTCTTTCCCTCGCTAAAAATCATTTTTAAAATGTGGCTTCTAGGAGATTTTCTGTTGAATATAATGGAACTTTATTTACGAACGACCCGTAAGTATACGATACTTTGCGTGCTTACAATAACCATGACGTTTTATCTTTGCGTGTCTCTTTACTAATTTGTTAATAATTACCATGAGATCAAAAATCTAAAAGCGTAATGCGGTAAAAATTAAAATTAATTATTCCAATAGATCGCCGAAGCAAAATTATAAGACACTAGCCTAGAAAATTATAAATTGTGATGTTAAAATACGAGAATCATTCCGGTTTGTGACGACACGATTAAAGCGTTCATGCTGGTTCGTCAATTAGAAACAATGCCAAATGAGACAGTTAGTACATTCTTCGCTGCAAATAACGCAGCTACTATCTCAGATGACCTTGGTATTCGTATATGAGCGAAAGGCGACCAGCGCGAACTTTTATAAGGCAGGCGGAATGTTATACGGCAGGCCGGGTGTCCCTTAAGGGAGTTTAGAGAAGCAGCTTTTGTATAGACATATATATACAATACTGATTTAATTCAACAAACCAGTGAAAATCCTCATAGTTTTTCTTAACTTATGCTAGAAAACAAAACCTATTGCTAATATTTATGTATCGCTAATTTCTATTTTTTTCCTTTGGGCCGAGTCAATTTCAAACAAATTAGTGAGACTGATGGCACACCATACATTCCTGGATCGGGCTGCAACAACGCTCTCTACAGCTTGCCAAACAACTGCATATCATACAGTGGATAGTACGTTAGTCATTGTTACTGATAGCGTTGACGTGTATGTACACTACGTTTAGTTTTAGAGGTACTGTGCACACTACAATCAATTTCTCAAAATCAGATCATATCCAGAACAATCAAGGATTTATAGTAAAAGTTAGTTCTCTTATTGCAACAATGAACGTTGATAAAGCTGTTTTAGGAACGGCTGAGGAAGTAACACTACTCGCGAGGGCGAAGCCCGAGGGTTTATTGTTGATTCAGAGACCGGTTCTAAAACGGCTTCTCAACGTTCATTGGTGCAATAAAAGGACAACAACTGGTTTGTCGTCCTACATTGTTTCCTGCATTGTTTAAGCATTCTATTCTGGGCACGGAAATAGAAAAGGCAAACCATGGTGGCAGGGATGACGCTAGAATCACTTTACTGGGGAGGCGGTAGTAAGTAAGGCAGAAATTTTAGTCAAGGGTGTGAACCAAAAAATTATTAATTTTGTGCTTCCCCCCCCCCCAAAAAAAAAAAAATTAGCTCTCTTGTATTTCTCTTTCTCACACTCAACATTCTTAACTGTCGCCTACCCCATTTTTGGGGAATGTTCTAAATCCAGCTGAAAAAAAGTTTCTGATTTTACAACACTCACAGTAACAACTAGGCTATACTAAAGATTGTCAACCGCAAAGACGGGCAGTTCTGCCAGGTTAGGATTCTAAATATTTTTGACTCATTGATGTGACCTCAAGTACTTCCAGTCGCTGTGGAAGAAACTAAAGTAGTTTTCTTTATTTTGATCCGATGGGAGGGGGTGGCCAAAAGTAGTGCCAGGGGGAAGGGGAGGAGCACTCGCCTCTTTATCACCGCCTACAGCCCAGTCATTTTCGGTTAGATTTAGCTAAAACATGGAATTAATTCAAAGAAATTTGAAAGTTAGCACATAAGTAGGAGTATGAAACATCCTAAAAGTCCCCTGGGCTAAGACGCTTGCTTCCTCGTACATTGGAAAAAGGGCGTAAGTAACACGTCATCTATAGATGTAGTAGGGTGGCTAGAGAGTTGAATTGTTCACTTACTGTGAAAAGCGTAAAATTTGGTATGGATGCACGTAAGGGTAACTGGAATAAAATAGCTGTGATAGCAAGTTCAACCCCCCCCCCCCCTTGAGGGGAGAGGGATGATTCCCCCTCACCCAAAACGGTTTTTTGCCTGTAACTCCTTAGTCCTTAACCGTCAAAAAATCAAAAGCATAATGTGAAGCAAAAACGTTCAGCACACAATTCTGAATTGGAGAGGTGATAAACATCTTTTACGTAAAAGCAACTCTTGACACCCAACATCTTATTCAAAGTATATCGCCCTTAATTTGCGCGAACGCTCCTTTGTCACTTGGTTATAATAGTGCTTTTCGTGTTCAAATTGCTCTTGCCAGTCCTCTAATACCCTGAAACAGAACTGCTTAGGATTTTATGAAAGGTGGGATCTATTCTTTCCATCAATCCTAGCCGAAATTTTTTTAGTTTGATAGGGACCAACCTACGCCAATTTAAAGGTGAAGAGGTAATGGCGTAGCGGCGAAAACGTTTATGGTGAATTTCGAATTCAAAGTGCTGTTGCGAGCCCACTTATAGCCAGAAATGGACATGCTTAGGATATTCTAAAAGGTGCAAATCTATTCTTTCCATCAATCCTAACAGACATCGTTTGCCTTAGGTAGGGACCGTCCTATGCCCGTTTAAAGGTGTACCTGCAATTGGTGTGGCGGCAAGGTTGAATTCCAAAGTGCCATTGCAAATACTCTTATTTGTATTTGTATCTAACCTAAACAATTTCGGTTAAGGTTGATGGAAAGAATAGATCCTTACCTTTCAGAAAATCCTAAGCATGTCAATTTCGGGCATTTAGAGGGCTCGCAAGAGCACTTTGAATTCCAAAATCAACATATGCTTTCTCCGCTACACCATTACCTCTTCAACTTTAAATAGGCGTAGGGCGGTTCCTATCTACGTTAACAATTTCGGTTAGGATTGATGGAAAGAATCAATCCCCACCATTTAGAAAATCGTCAGTATGTCCATTTCGGGCTGTCATAGGGCTCGCAAGAGCAATTTGAATTCGAAAATCACTATCAAGTGAAAAAAGAGCATCCGCTTGTATTAACGGTGATATACTTTAAATATGATTTTGGGGTTTAAGGTTACGTAAAAGATGTATATCACCTTTCCTGTTCAGAATTGTTTGCTGAACGTTTTTGCATCACATTATGCTTTTGATTTGTTGGCGTTAAGGAGTTACGTACTAACGGAAAATAACAAATTGTGGGAGAGCTAAACCAAAATTAGACTGAACAAAAACGGGGAACTTTAGGGTTAAGTTAGGGTTAGAAGGCTTGATAAAAAGGCTTAGTTTAGGTTGGGGGAAAAGAACCTAACCAAAATTGGGCCTACTAAAGGCCTAACAGCCAAAAATCCCCTAACTAGGAGACCTAGCAGGGGTCGAAGGATGACCAGCCAGTTGGCTGGCCCGAAGGCTTTCTCATTTTAGCATGCAGGCCCCTTTGCTTAAATACTATTTAAGCACCTTTGCTTAAATACTATTTAAGCAAAGGGGCCAGCATGGTAAAATGAGAAAAAATAAATACCTTTTGGTAACTCCTGACAACCGCGAAATAGCAAGGGTATTATGGGTAATGTAAGTTTCTAGAAGGTTCTAGAGGCAGGAACCGGAAATTAAATCACAAAGCATAGATATTGCCCACCTATGTAAGATTAGCATCACAAGACTAAGATTGGCCGTTGGCGCCAGCAAATATGCAAGTACAAGATTTGCGACACGTATAGCCCCAAAAAGGGGTTTTTTTGGGGGGGGGGGGGGGCTGCGAACTTCGAACTTGCTATCATAGCTATTTTTTTCCGGTTACCCTTTATCAGCATCCATACAAAATTTCACGCTTTTTACAATAAGTAAACAATTTAACTTCTCTCTAGCCACCCTACTACATCTATGGATGACATGTTACTTACGCCCGTTTTCCAATGTATCGGATGAAGCCACCGTCTTAGCCCAGAGGACTTTTAGTGTTTCATACCTCATTTTTTTTTGGGGGGGGGAGGGGTTAAATCATCGTTTTAGGGGAGGTTTCGAACTTGCTATCATAGTTAATTTTTTCTGGTTAACCTTTATCTGCATCCATACAAAATTTCACACTTTTCACAGCAAGTGAACAATTTAACCCTCTAGCACCCTACTACATGTATGGAAGACATGTTACATACAACCTTTTTCCAATGTGCCGGAGGAAGGAAGCGTCTTAGCCGAGGCGACTTTTAGTAGGTTTCATAGACCATTGATAGCTACTTATGTGCCAACTTTCAGCTTTCTTTGAATTAATCCCATGTTTTAGCTAAATCTAACCTAAAATGACTAGGCTACTAGCGTCGTCCCTGCATGGAGGTAATACCACTGATAGATCTAGGCATGTTAGATTTGTTTAATTCCAGCGATAATGAATGACTTTCTCAGATCGATCAAGGCTGTGGAGAATAATTCTCTCCACTAGTTCCTTACAACCAGAAACCGTTTTAGTGTAGTCAAACTCCAATGAATTAGGGACCTTACAAGAATCAGGCAAGTGAAAAAAATACTGAAAGAAATCCGCAGCTGGGATTGAGTGTTTTTAGGACTTTGGCGCACCCTGAATCATGTAAGTGTTGCAGATGATGGTTTAAAAAAAAAATCTTGTTTATTTTTGAAAACATCGGATTTCAAATTGAATTTTCGATATTAGAAGGTCATGAGTATACCTAATAAAGATAGGTGTTTGTTTTCTTTGGTGTGTTGCCTATTCAAAAAAGTATTGCGATAACTTATTGCCATTGTTTATAATTGTGGTGATAACTTACTTATCAGCACATTTTTAAACAATGATTCTGTCAAGTTAGTTATCACCACACTTTCAAACAATGGCAATAAGAACGCTGGTACAGTAAGACTTTTAGAGAGAGAAAAATAAACTTTATCTGGGCCTCGGCCCGAAGCTACGTGCCCACTCTAATATAACTATACAGTTGTAGGGAAATAATTAATGGCTTAATTAATATTCATAACAGAAACAATACAATTAATT
>JAHWFP010188621.1:3003-13907 GCA_023313725.1 Lithobius niger
ATGGACTGCTTAGCCAACTTATACATCTCAGAAAAACGCTGCACGATCTCCATTTGAACCTCGGTCTGGTTTTTGGTTTTTGCAGGGAGCGGTCTCGCCGTTAGTTGAGAGAGCTCATACCCCCATGGACCAGCCGGGTTTCGTCCGATGTTCAGTTCACTGGGAGTAAACTTACTAGATTCGGACACAGAACTTCGCATTGCAAATGCAAATTCCTGCAAATGAAGATCCCAATCACAGTGAGAGGCAGTGAAACAACGTAACATGTGCTTTATTATCTTGTTATGTCTCTCAGTGAGATTAGCCTTCGGGTTGTAAGGGGTTGCGTAATGGGTTTTGATTCCCCATGACTTCCACAAACTACGCCAAATGTTAGCTATAAAACAAGGACCTCCGTCTGAAAAAATTCTGTCGAAAAAACCCCAACGGAGCACGACTTCTTTCACACATTTGGTCACCTGTTTTGCTTTAGCCGTCCGGAGAGCAAATAGTTCTGGCCAGGAACTAAATTCGTCCAGGACTACGAGTATCCAGCGCATTCCTCTTCGGGTTGTCACCAAGGGCCCGACAAGGTCTACTGATACACGTTTCCAAGGGGCATTGGGAGGATCCATTGTGGTCAGGAGTCCAGCAGGTTTTGAAGTGTCAGTTTTGCAAGTCTGGCACCTCTCACAACTACGTACGAACTCTACAATGTCCTTCCTCATGCCAATCCACCCCACCAATTCCTGCATCCTTTTCAGAGTCTTGTATACTCCAAAATGGCCTCCCAGTGGTGAGCTGTGAACTGCAGCAATTGCATTGCGGCGTAGCGACACTGGTAAACACGCCCTGAAACGTGTGTTGCCTTCAACTACGTCACGAATGCTACGTGAAACCAAAGTTCTGCACAAGATCCCATCACGCAAGCAGAGCCTACCCGGGGTAAGGATGCTTCCGTCATCAGCTGGAGGCCTTCCAGCTACATTGCCAAGTCTAGCAATATGGCGCGATGACCACTTGTCACCAACCTGCGCCTGTCGGATGTCTTCCAAAGTTGGAAATCCGTTGGGATTCTCGGTTACTTGTACATGTTCCACCTTACAATCTGCTAACAGTATGGGATTTTTCTCTTCATCCTCATACATCCTGGAGATTGCATCTGCCACCTGGTTTTGTGAACCCTTCTTGTAACGGATCTCAAAATCCATTCCCTGGAGTTCTAGAATCCACCGTGCCAGTCTACCTGAAGGCTGTTTCAAGGACTTCAAGAAAGCCAGAGCACTGTGGTCTGTCTCAATTAAGAAAGGAGCGTTTTCAATGTACGGCCTGAACTTACGGACCGAAAACATCACCGCACCCATTTCTAATTCAGAAACGCAGTGTTTTTTTTCAGCATCTGTGAGTTTGCGTCCAGCAAATGCTACGGGTACGAGCCCACGTCCTTCGACGTGTTGGGAGAGCACTCCGCCAAAACCAGAAATCGAGGCATCGGAACTGATTTCAAACCTCCTATCCAAGTCTGGCAAAGCTAAGACACAGCCTGATAAACTGTCTTTTAGCTCTTGTACTGCAGTTGAGTGTGTGTTGTTCCACTCCCAAACTGCATCTCCCTTCAGTAATTTGTAAAGACAAGCTGCTTTGACATGAAAATCCTTGATAAAAGCTCTGTAAAAGCCCATCATCCCCAGGAAACGTCTAAGCGATTTTACATTACTAGGCTCTGGGAAATCCTGGATTACCAATACCTTCTCAGGCAGAGGGGACAACTCATGTGGTCTTATGAGATGGCCCAGGTAAGAGATTTCCTTTGCACAAAAGTGGACCTTTTTCAGATTTACTGTGAGGCCTGCCCTTCCTAGCCTGCCTAACACATCTGAAATATGATCCAGATGGGACTGGTAATCCTGGCTGAAGATTACCAAGTCATCAACATATATCATAGTATGGGAATACATAGCATCCCCCAAAACCATGTCCATTAAGCGTGCAAAGGATGCTGGTCCATTGCAGAGCCCATATGGCATTTTTTTGAACTGCCATGATCCCATATGACAACGAAAACAGGTGTACTTCTTGCTCTCAGTTTCCATTCCTATTTGCAAGAATCCTGATTTCATGTCCAGAACTGTAAACCATTTTGCCTTGCCTAGCATGGCAAATACTTGACTAGCATTACTGGTAGGCTGTGAGTCCTTTACTGTCTTGGAGTTCAACATTCTGTAGTCAATACAAAATCTTTTAGCTCCTTCTTCTCCTTTTTTAGGAGCAAGACAAGGTACAGCCCCCCAGGGTGACACAGAGCGTTCTATCACATCCTCCTTGATCCACTCGATCATTTGGGCCTCAATGATAGCTCTTGTCTCCTTGTTTACAGGTCTGTGAGGTAACCTAATGGGTCTTGCACCAGGTTCAACCTCGATTTTGTGTTGGTAGAGGTGAGTGCTGCCTCGTTTAGATGTTAACACATGTTTGAATTTGTGTAAACATTTTCTCAGCTGCTTTCGTTGTGCATTTGAGCAATGAGCTTGCTGAATTTTTTCTTCCAACAAAGCATCATCTTTTGCACGCCTCTCAATATCTACCTCCACGTCCAATTGCTTAAGTTGCTCAATTTTCGTTTGAGTAGCCTTTGCAAATGGGATTGTTTCTTGTTCCTCTGGCCCGACACGCCAGCCACCATTTTGGATGTCTGGGATGAGGCCAGTCCGACCCAAGAAGTCTCTGCCTAAAATTACGCTATCTGCAGCGTTTTCTAGGACTAAGAAAGTCTGCTGAGCAGAGTAGCCACCAGGCCATCGTACCGTTGCTCTACAGTACCCGTCACCTTGGATATTACCAGCCGCCAAAATGAAGGTTACACAGCAATCCCTGCGCCACTTTACGCCCTTTGCCTGCAAAGTTCGTGCGGTAGCACCGGAAATGATACTAGAACTGGCACCAGTGTCGATCAGTGCTAAGAAAGGTTCCCCTGCCACTTTAATGTTAATTAAAGGTACATTGCCTGACTTAGTTTCTTCCTCGACACCTTTGAACAGCGTCACATTTGGTGCAAAGACACGTTTTACGGTGCCTTTCCATAGTCCTGCCCTAGCTCTCCAATCTGCATTTTTTGAGGTCGTCACACGGTTTAACCAAGTTAACGACCTTCTTCTGCGTTTTTTGGCTTCATTGGGCATCTGTTGGACCTATGGCCCTGTTCTTGGCAGGTCCAGCAACTTCCATCAAAAGGTTTCCTTTCCTTTTTAGGTTGTTCTGGCCCTTTTTCAGCAGTAACACCAGCCTTCTGTACATGCGCTGCTTTTGGAGCAGCCTTTACAGTGCTTGTGGTACTCTGTGTCTGGTACTTGCCAGCTCGGTACCCGTGAGGGTCAAGCGAGGCAAAAGACACTGGTTCACCCATACTATGGAACGCCGGTGTGGTTCCCGTGCTAGTTGTCTGACCAGCACGAAGCACTGCTTCGTTCCTAGTTGGTTGGCTTCCCTGCACGGCTTCACTGTATGAAGGGCAGCCGCGCCATGCCAAGCGTGGTTCCACAGACAAGGATGGGTTGGGGGGGTGGTCTGTATGTTCGCTGTGTTAGCAGGAACTGACTCACTTTTGCCCCTTCCCTTACCAATTCTCTCAAGGAGTCAAAATGGCGTCCTCGGAGATGTTGTCTGTAGTCTGGATGCATTTTGGCCATTATGTGGTTTATTTTCTCAGCCTGAGAAGCCTTAGGCCACAACCGGTCAAAATATCCACACACAGCTTGCGCATAACTCGAGAAAGGTTCGTCCGGAGCCTGGGTTCTTTCTGCGAGTTCACGTTTTAAATCTTCGATATAATTTGGACTTTCAAATTCCAAATTAAAATCTGATTCGAAAGTGTCCCAGTCCGTGTAAGGACCGAACACCCTGTACCATCGTTCCGCGTCACCTTGCAAAGCAAGTGGAATGATAGTTTTCAAAGTGTACGTTTCTGAAAGGCCTAGTGCAATGCTGTACTTATACAGCGCCTCTAGAAACTCTGATGGTGATTTTTCATCCCCAAAACCTTTGTACGAAGGCATGGCGACTTTTGGTGATTTTATGCTGAGCCCTTCAAAGGGTCTCTGCAATAAATCCTGCCCTGAAAAATCATCCCTACGTTCCCGGTTTCTAACCCCGGTCACGTAACTAGGGCCAGTCCGGCCTTGCATATTTCTATGTTCGGCGTTCCCAGTCCTAGATGGCGACACACTATGTTCGCGCTGAGGGTCTCTATACCTCCACGCGTCCATATCCGGTTCATGCTCAACCGGTTGTCTCCATTGCACACGGCCACCGCACATCTGCCTATCCACTCTGTCCATGTGGGCTCCAGGATAGCGCTGACGAGGATGCCGTGCTCTGTCAACCTCTCCAACAGCACGATTTGTTCGTCTGTTAGCGGTGACAGGCGTGGAGTGTAGTGGCCGCCGCACGTTCTCATCCTGTTTTGTAACACGATTAGGTTGTGCTGCGTCATTAACTCCATTCCGGTTTTCCGGTTGTAAACAGCTTTGCAACTGTTCCAACACAATTTGCCGGAAGTCTTCTGGCATGGGGCAAGCATCTGCCCAATTTCGAAAGTCAGTGACAAACGCATCAGTTTGCTCACGGCTTTCTACATCAGAACGTGTCAACCTAGGAGGGGAGGGACTTTGCTCAATATCCGAAAATTCCGGATCTTGAATGTCCATGTCCTCACCCCAGGAATCGTTAAGATATTCACCCAAATCCTGAACCAAAGGTGCACTTCCGTTCCCTTCAGTCCTCGCTCTTTTTCGTGCATTTCCTAGCCTCGGATTTTGCATTACTAAATTGCGCTGGTTTGGTGGTAAAGCAGCATTATTGTTCGCCATGTGTCGACTCATAATAACGCTTGTTTTCGGAAAAAATAAAAAAAATAAAATTCCCTTTTTTTTTTCTCTGAATTGTTCTTTCGACTCTGGTGAATTATTTTCTTCCAAAATCTACTTCAATTCTGCAATCATAAATACTGCTATGGGTCAACAGAATTTATTATTCTTAAATTTACTCGTTTCCTAGCCTTAAACAATGAGGACTCAGTTAGCTCACCGCAGGCTGATCAACTTTCAATTCGTTGTTAAAAAGTGTGCTCCTACACTAATTTAACCTTAACAATTATATTCGTAGTGTGAGGCGTAAACAGTCCATCCACTTCGTAATAATTGTCGTGACTTTATTTTCCGAAGAAAAACGGTGATTTTTATTTTGGCGGTTTTTAGGCCTAACCAAAAAAAAATAGCGCTCCCTGTGAAAGCAATCAAGTTCACAAACAGCTACCGGTTGCGGGTTTTCTCAGTCAAAATGGCATTTTTCGCCATTCAGAATGAAAAATTGGTAACCAAGGAAACAACCATGCAGGCAAGTTAGAATCCTTTAGCCACCCCCTGATCCGTAATTTTCCTTACAATGTGCGTTTTGGTCGGCCGCACTCTGCAAGTCCAATCACTCTGTTTTACTTTAATTTCTGTTCCCTTACAGAAAAGAAAGTGGGTATTTTTATTTCGACCAGGACAAGTCAAAATAAAAATGCGGTTTTTCGTGGGAAATTGTGACAACGCATGCACTGGCCACACTCCACGAAAATCCCCCAAAAGATGGCGATCTTTCCCAACTGGAATTCTTACAGAATCGGATGCATTTAAAAAAAATGTCGGATTCAAATCCCAGGGACAAGGCCCCCAAAATATGTAAGTGCTTGCTAAGGAGATGGACGATTATTCATAAGACACAATGCTCAATCCTAATTCACCTCTTACTGTACAGCTAGGGGACTGCACACTTAGCATTACATATTAGGCGCTAGGTCAAGGTTTATCCCCTTGTCCTGCCCTGATCAGCTCTGGTGGTTCGACTTGCAGGTCTGACCACCACACACCAATTAGCTCGAGCTGTCGAAGCTGTCCCGTTTTATACCCAAGCGGGCCGGGGCAGAACAATAGGCTCTTGCCTGAGGCATTACGTCACGTGACGGCGAACTGGCGCGATCCGGTCCTGACTGGTAGAACAATAGGACTGGCTCGCTTACCCGGATGTTGGCGCCGGGCCAGCTGCCATGTGCGCATGGTAGCTAGCGGCGCGTAGCATCCATGTTAACGGCAAGGTGCACCGCACGAGAGGCTAACTGCGTGCGTGTGCATTGCCGTACATGTAAGCACGTTACAAGTTGGCAAATGTTTTGGTGTGTTGATATCACCCCTTTGATGGTCCGAACCATTCGGAACTTGGCAGCCCCTTTTACCAGTTTTTTTTTTTTATGATATCACTCCTTTTTTTTTTAATTGCGTATTGACTCAACTCCATTAAGGTGTGTAATAAAGTGCCACGTCAACAAGAAATTGGTTTTCAACAATTTGCTACTATCTTTTGCCAATAGGCCGAACCATTCTCAACTTAGTCACATCTTTATAGGTTTTTGATTTGGTTTTTATTTTGTTGTAATTTGTTTTATTTAATTAGTTTTGTTGTGTTGCTATCACTCCTTTGAAGGGCCGAACCACTCAACTTGGTGGCCTCTTTACCAGTTTTTGACTTTATTACAGTCGGTTTATTTTTCGTGAATTGGACGTGAATACAATTTCTTTGCAACGTTGTTTAGATTTATTGTGCTACGCTAGTGTATGTCTAGGCACGCACGTCAGTATACACGTTCTCGTTGTCCGAACTTTGGCCATCCAATGAGAGACGATGCCGACAATACTAACAATGGTTATAACAGTATTTTCGTACTTTCGCGCCCTCCCACGCCATTCTCGTAACGCCCCCAAGCTTCAAACGATAAAAGGTACGCAGTTCGTATTGTACTGCACCAGTTCGTCCAATTTCAGAGCTGGAAGCCTTCCCGTTATCCCGGTTTTGATGAATAATCACCCTATGGAACATGGGTATGAGCGGACTAGCTTGCTAGCTAGTAACTAGTAACACATTTACAACGTTATTGAGGGTCAGATTTTGCATTGAAAGCAGCTTAGCTGCTTAGCTACAGCAGCTTAGCTACACGAGTTAATTTTTGTGAGGTGGCTCATTGCTCACGATTTCAACACAATTTAACCTTTTGTACCGCATTATTATTTTTCCCCAAGTACCTGAAATGTGCCCAACTATGCTTCAAGATATAAGACACTGACGCAATGGCGTCACGCTACAATGGTTTACAACGACGACAATTGAATTGATGCGATATTTATTGTGATGTTTGTTGCCTAACTTGGTAGGACACACTAGCATGTGTCCAGATATAATCCAACAGCAATTTTTTTTTTCTGTAAATCTGTCATTGTGAGATTGTTAGGGCTTATTTGACTACTTGTAACCCTCCAGGTTAACAGTACGATGGGAAGGAAGCAGAACTATTCAGCAAGCTGCAGGGTTGGCCGATTTAATCAAGATTTAAATCAAGGGGGAAAAATCAGATTTAAATCAGTTTTAAATGTGCAACTTACCTTTGAAGGCAACAGTAACCACCTTCAAGGGCCCCCGCGCACTAAGCGACCAAGCCGCATCACTGCGGCCAAGGAGAATGCTTATGGTATGTGTAGCAGCGGACACTTGGCCGCCACGGCCAGTCAGCGCGGCACGTCGCCGTGTTTTTTGGCTGCGTCGACCACTGGCTGCATGACCTGGATGCCCAGTGCGCGGCCGGGGGGGGGGGGGGGGGGGGCAGGGGGGCGGTAAAAGTTACTTAAATAGCTTTATTTTTATTTTTGTGTGAATAAGGCCGCTAATAGCTTTTGAATTTTTTATGCATAAGGCCGCTACAAATTGATTGGTTCTTGGGAGTAGCGCTAAAAAAATTGATGCGAGTGGGCAGCGTTTTTTTTTTTTTTAACGTTTTACTCGTGATTTGTCATAAGCGGGCGATGGCCTTTTTTTTTGCCAAACAAAACGAAATCAGTAGGTTGCATTTTGCTGTCGAGCACAATATCTACGTTTTAATGCCACAATCAGCGTGCAAAAAGTTACACATTTGATACAAGTCATTTTTTAGATCAAAGTTTTTAGTTGTGACATGGCTCTGAACGATCCTTATTTCTAGGCGATCATATGAATGGAGCAAAGAGCTCATGTGGTCGTCTCCGGTAATTTTTGGTGAAAGTGCTGATGCGTGATTGGTACTTTTTTTTTATGACATTGAAACAACCCATGCGCACGCTCCTGAGAACCACTTAATTAGTTTTTAGTGGCCTAAGTAATCCATTGCTATATTAAAGCACTGTAAAGAATTACATACATCTGACTGGAAGCTCTCTATTCGAAGCATAATGAAGAAGAAATAAAAAAAAAATGACTGATTGTAAATAAAGACACTTGAATGTTAGTAGTAAAAAAAACCTATCACAGGTATCAGTTTTCTATCAAACTTCTGGTTACAAAACCCAACACACGTACTTAATAACCTGAATAGATAAACTTGGGTATATCTACTGAGTTTAAATACTATGTTATTTGGAAGAGTGGTGTAGTTTTGATTATTACATAATTGTTTTAATTCAATACGTTTGGTGAAATAAAAACAATAACTAATTGTGTTACGTAGAAAAATAAAACAATCAATTTAAACCAAAATAATCCCGCCGTTTATACATCAAATGTATCTTGATTTTTTTTTATGGCATTTTTATGGCATTCGTATGGCATTGCAGAACAGCAACAACAGTCAGTCAGTCCGGTGTTCCCCAAAGCATCTTGCTAGGGCCTTTACTTTTATTAAAGCTGAATAAAAACTGACGCGAATAGCATTTTTTCATGCAAGAGATGATTTTGTTATCAGTGAACACACCAGACACCACTTGTACAAATTGAAACTGAAATTAACTGATGTGGAGCAGGCAGGGCAAATTCTCACATACGCCTGTCCTTCATTACGAAATTGCTCTGGTTACTTTCAGCTTTCGGGTTTTATCAGGCTAAATGAATTTTTTTTGGGGGGGGGGGGGGGTTGGGAGAATAAACTAAACTTTATACAAGTTGTAAATATGAAATTGTTCCAAGAGACTACTGTAGGGGTGCAGGAAGTGGTATGATTGCACGCTGACCAATATGACATTGGAACACCTAAAAAACCCTAAAAATTAAACGAAACCTTAAACCTTTAAAGGACATACCCTCTCCCTATTTTTGCGCACCCTGCGCGTAATTAGCTTTTGCATTATTGATATAAGTTTTAGTGGATGTACCAAAACCGTTTCGCATGCGGGGGGAAAAAAAACGAGAAAAAAAAAACGCTTGCTACATTTACATACGTTTGAACTAATGTTGCAAAAACTGAGCCATACATGAAAGCCCAACATGGAGGAATGTACCTTTAACCCAAACCCAACATTGAACAATTAATTTTATTTTTTTTTGCATGGTCTTTTTGCTAAAAAAAACTAACAAGATTCTGACGTCTAAATGCACCGCTTGAATTGTTTTTAATTCTCAAGTCGATAAGTTGGAAAAAAGGAAACGGTTATCCCGGAACAGTGAGGGATAATTTTGCTAGGAAATACCTAGGATGACAGGCAACTCTACGTGAGTATGAATCGTCCCAGGGGCCGTCTCTTCCCGAGTGCACAGGAGTTGGCAGGGGACTGGATTGACCATGGGACCAACGACACACACAAAAAATATCCAGAAAAAGAAAATTTAGTTACTGCATAAAATTTGTTCACGAATTTAACAAAAAAGTTTGCAAAGTGATAAATTTCTCCCTCACGTATCCCTGCAGGACCTTCTTCCCTGGTGGATTATTCTCCGCTTGTAAAAAGCTCGTTAAAAAATTGACTGAAAACATTCTGCATCCAAGGAATAAATACTTCCGGTCGTAGACTTTTTTTTTTACCATTAATATTTTTGCACTTATTTGTTGGATTATTATTTTTCACATTGCTGAAGATCATGCATGAAACAAAACTAAGGGTTTTTATTTTTAGTTTTTTTCTAGGACCAAAACAACCCACAGATTTTTTTACGTTTTTGTATTTTTGCTGCTTTTGGAAGGGCGGATTCAGACGGACCACAAAACGCGCCACAATCGCAGACGCAATCCTTGGCGTTTGTGGGAGCGTTGGTGGTGTAAAAATCGCAATCAGTGGCAGATCAGGTAAAATGTATGGGATCTAACTGTAGCATTCACACACAGTGGCGTGTTTCTGCGTTTCGGTAGGTCTCCCTGAGCCAAATCGCGCAGTGCGAAAAGCACCGTCGATTCAGACGCACCATTTTTTTCAGCGACTATGGCGCGTTTTGTGGTCCGTCTGAAACCGCCTTATACTGTCCGCGGCCTATCTTGAGTTCGCCCCAGAACGACACAGATAATCAATTGTATGTTTTTGGTAGCAGAGTGCCTTGTTGATATCTGAGATGGTTACAACAACAATGGCGGCCGTCGATTAATGCCGTCCCTTCCAGGAAAACGTAGCTGCTCATAAAATACCTGCAGGACTCAAGATAAACCGCGTCTGTTAAGATTAAAAATAAAGATGATTTAAATCTACGATAGAAAAAAATGCTGCTTGGAAGCATACAGGCCACTAGTATCCCATTTGGCAAAAAGAATCCACTGTTTAACGTAAGCGTTTGAACTTGTTTCAGTTATGGTTCAAGAATAGATTTCATTTAAAAAATAAGCTTCATTGGCCAATCTCGTGAACGTGCCTACATTAAAGGGCAATTACATCCATTTTGACATGCATGTTTTACTTTTGGACCACTGACACAATACCTAAACACAAGAATTGCGATAAGAATACGTTACGTACCTCCGATATAACAAAATAATTACTGCATCACCAAAACACGATACGGAGACCGCCATTGTTTTGCTGGAACGCGCAAAAATTAATGCCGACAGATGTCACTTAGCGATTTCGACTCGCAGCCGATTGAGATAGCTCTGTAGGCTGCGAGAGCTC
>JAHWFP010188622.1:9014-20642 GCA_023313725.1 Lithobius niger
ATATCCCCAAACCTACTGCATTTCCTCTAAAAGCAGTTACTGCAGAAATACTCCAGACCTGCTGCAAAACCACCCGAGGACTGCTGCAGAATTTTCCCAGGAATGTAGTCGAATTACCAAAGAATTACCATAATTACACTAGAACTGCTGAAGAATAACTCCACGACTGCTGCAGAAATTCACCATTAGTGCTGCAGAATTACCCCGGAATAGCTACAATATTACTCCAGGAATGCTGTTAAATCACCCCCGAATTTTTACAGTCAATACCCCAGAACTGCTACAGAATCACTCCAGGACTGCTGCACAATTACCCCAGGAAATACCACAGAACTGCTGCTGCCCCCAACCCCAAAACTGCTGCAGCAAAATCCTCAGAACTGCTGCAGGTCAATCATGAAGTATGTATGTCACTGAATATTGTATTTATCTACTACTTGTAGTGCTGGCAAGAAAGCTTATATGTTAGTACGAAGTTTATGTTCTGCTGCTTCAAGCACTCAGTGATTAGATGAAAATTATCGCCCTTGTAAAACAAAATGTGGCTCCACCTCCTGAAATAACAGATAGGTTGCAATTGCATAAAAAGCGACCAACAATCGGGTCAGTCCTCACTGACCACGGTACCTTTGTCATTTTTTTAACATGGCTTATCGGGACCGCCTGGTAACTGGCCTTTCTGTAGGTGATATACAAAAAGAATTACTAAGACAACCCATAGATTTAAAAAGCTTGCTCTTTACTTTTAGAAGCTGAATCTACAGTTTAGAATATAGTAGGGATTAAGGGTGGTCACAGTTGTAGTTTTACAGTTAAAACATCGTCCAACCCAAAGAGCAAAGTAAAATCCAGCAGCAAATGCATCACCTGCCACTTATACCCCTCAGCCGCATTATTTTGTCATTTTCAACCGGCTTAACAGAAATTTCGGCTAAATTGGGGCTAGTCACAAACTTTATGGCCACCACCGGTAAAGTCGCCTGGTTGATGGCTAATTTTCGGCTAAAGCGATTGAATAAGGCAAAGATATGAACGACAAAACTAACTGCATTGGAAAATAACAGAATGGAAGGGGAAAGGGCCTAATGGATTTCTAGATGAATCACAAATGAAAAAAAAGGAAAAATTTGCGAAGAACTCTCAAATTAAAAATCAGAGCCACACCACCACTCATTTTTAAAGTAATGCTTCCACAGTGATGTGTCCCGACTATTATTACTCGAACCCTAAAAACGAAACCGAAAGTAACCATGCATGCTAATGACCACACAAATGCACGCACACATAAGTTGCTAGCAAGCGAATATGGTTTTAAAAACTATGACAAGTAAGGCAGTCGAGAGTAACTTACCGTTTGAGACAAGTTAGAACTAACTCCATGACTGTTTCGTTTCATTTTGCTGCATTAAAACTTCAAAATTTGCGGCTATAGCCATATTTTTTTCGGCGGTTAGGCCAAGCAGCCGCCGCCGAATATTTTGGCGGCTGTTCGGCTGATTCAGAAAATGTGGCGCAGCGGCTAATGGCGGCAGCTGAGGGGTACACTGCCACTGATGTTGGACGTGAGGTCATGTAACCCCTAGTTGTAAGTTGATAGGGATTTGCCTGTGAAATTTATAGCACCATTGCTCATCTCAAGGCCGTCTGCCATTAAGACAAGCTCGCAAAGCAATGCAGTAAGCTGACAAATGGTGTACACAAAAGTAATTCGGAGAATAAAAGTAAAAACCACAAATAAACTAAAAAAAAAAAGGCTCACTAAGTTGAAAATCTCAAAAAGATTCAGATACTTGCTCCGATTCTTGTTCTGTTGCCTGTCTAGACTCCAAAACTTACAGCCTTACTGTAATACTATAAAAAGCTAAAATTGAACATTTGACTGTTTTTGAATGTGTTTATTTAACAACTAACATTGATTCCAGGTGTGATGCTACAATCATACCGTTAAGCCGTACAATAAACGTTTTAGAACTACAGTAAAAAATTACCCTTCTCATGTTGTAGTCATGGCGGGATGTAGTTGCAAAACCCCTAGGAACCATGGAATTAAAATTTACTTATTCAACACAATTGAACGGTTTCAAAACACAAGGGTGAAAGAACCCGCCAACTTCCAGTGAAACAAAGTAGTAATACAGGGAAAATATGGCTGACACCAAGTTGCTACATTGTGTACCAACCCTCACCAAGGCCTAACCAAGCCTAAGTGTTCCCTTTAGAAGGTTGTGATATCACCCTCGCCAACGAACAACCGCCAAGTTAATCCCACCGAGTATTAGTAATAATAATAATAATAATAATAATAATAATAATAATAATAATGACACCCATTGGGTGGGACGGTCATGGAAAAGCAGTGAGCCACTCCATGAAATGTGGAGCAATGGGTTAAAGTTCGTACCCTCGGGCCAAGAACACTTCACCGAATGGATGAAGATTTTCCATGTTGAGGTGGCGACGAAATCCCTGCACCATGTTTTGGTTTACTGTAAGCTCACTAAGACCATTTTAAACATGAATAACTTGCACTGAAAAAAAGTTTTGGCGAGATTTTGTAGACGAGACAGACATTGCAAGTTTCCAGCTATGACCCCTCGTTCGACCGATGCAAACCGCAAAATCAAAAAATCGTAATTATAAAAGGGGAATCACAAAGGGTATTACATGAACTTGCTCAATTTTAAACCTATCTAAACGTTTCAGATGAAGTGGAAGCCCCAAGGGAACCTCCATCATCGCAGGGTGAATATTGGGAGGTTTTGGCCAACATTTGAGAGAAGACACAGAAAAGCGGAAGTATTGTCACTCACGTTTAGGCCGGACCTAAAATGGGGGGGGGACTGAGGCTTAATGGCGAGTAGACAGCTTGGTCATTAGCGCCAACCTCAGTCACAGTGCAGTGGTCCGGGTCGCCACTGCACCACACATTACAGAGATATTATTCAAACCCCTAATCTAAATCTTGTCATACATCTGTACCTCCTGCAAAAATTGAAAAATACCGGACAGGAGGACAGATTTATCGCCCAATTGACGCGCATTGATACGTGGAAGACGGAAACGACGACGAACACCATCAAGATGGCGACAATCAACAAGAAAGTGCCGGACCGTAATTGGCCGTTGACACAACAACAACCTAAAATGGAGTTCAAACATCAATACAGGTGAGTTCACGTTCCCTGCAAACAAGAGCATTTTTCTTTTAAAAGACAAGGTCTAAAATTCTTTATTGAGAGGTAGTGATACATTGAACATTTTGTTAATGGGAGTTTTGTAGGGGAGATCTTAAACCCGTGTTCCGTAAGTTTAAATGCAGAGATGCAAAAAAGGCGAGTAAAACTGGTGAAAATGCTTGCGGTAAACCGGGGCTGAAACAGGCATTTGACAAACAGACTTTGTACTTCTAGGCATACTCAAGATGACTTTACTGCTGCACACGGGGAGCACACTAACATGGTGGCAGTGAGTGGCTGGGACTATTACATTAAAGACAGTGCAACATAACATTAAAACCAAATCACGAAAAGGAATATCCATAATACCATTTCAGCCATGAGCAATGCTGAATGTGTACTACAGCAAGCTTGGCACACCTCCATTATTTTCTTTGAAATCCTTACATTTGAAAAGCCACATGTCCAGGCTTGAAATGCCTTGAAATGGGAATTTTTGTTGCCGAAGCCTTGAACATACTACAAACTATAGTAAATAAATAAAACAAAATAAAATAAAACTAGTTTGTCAGCATGGCCCGTTTCTTTTCGAGGCTGCCTTCGTCCTCCGTCCTCGTCCTATGGTGGGAGGGAGGACATATTGTTGTATTTAAAAAGAAAAACACAGAAATAGGTGTTGAAATACCATAAGTTACAAAGACTGCCCTAAAGCACACATACGTTTAAAAAAATTAGGTCGATATACGTTAAATCAAATAGGATTCCCTTAATGAAAATGAGGCATAATAGATGTATTAAATTTATGCTCCTACTGTAGTAAAAGAAAAACTGGAAATTATTAGGTAATTTTACAAACAAGCCCTGAAACTGCTTCGAAATGGCATCGAAAAGCCTTGAAACGGCCTGAAAAATGATAACGTCTGTTGTGCACAAACTCCGACAGACCCGATGCTTACAAGTAAGCTTCATCAGGAGAACATAAGAAGTTCCGTATAAGGAGGAGTGAAGGATAGTATGGAGGCTTTGTGTGATCAGGAGAACATAAGAAGTTCCGTATAAGGAAGAGTGAAGGGTAGTATGGAGGCTTAGTATGATCTTATGCATGAAGGGGATTTACTCACTCACCAAATTGCTAAACAGAAAAAATGAATCCAATTTATAAGGAATTGTTGTAAAGGTTTGGTTTTCGTCTCAGGATACCCGAGTCAGCAAATTTGTTGGTTTTATAGAACTAAGGAGCTTCTGATGCTAGTTTGAGCTTCGACAGCAGTCGAATTTTCAACTTCACTATTGAGTAAGACATATAATCACGTGAATAAAATAAATAAGAGTTCGTAACTTCATATTCCTACGGAACTTTATATACTCCTGGCCTAATATGTGTTGTGTTCTAATGTTGACAGATTGTTTTCAGTGGTTTCTTTGCTGTGATAATGTTTCCACTTTCAATCCAAAACTCAGTGTAACAGTGGGCACAAACAATAAGGACTTCAGCCCCAAGTGCATCAATCTCTGGACTCAACAGCGATAAGAACTTGGCAGCACAAGACATCACCTAAGAAGTCTTTTAAAACAGTAAGGCTATAACGATGTAACAGTCGAATACAAATATCAGATGACAAATGTAAAACCATTATTGTATCGCTTGACACTATCAAACTTGTGCTTTTTCCCAGATTAGAGAATTCGTTCCCAATCCAACCCATAACTGACAAGTACTCCTCCAATGGTCTTCTTTCGTACCCCTCGTAAGCAGTATGACAGAATCTAATAATATTTTCCCAAGCCCCAGATCTTCTTCCCCAGACGTGTCTTCGGTTGCTTTACGATGCCTTTCCGTGCAATCCAATAGCTGATTTTTCTGCCTCTAGAGCTACGTATGTCATCGTGTATACAGCTGTACATCCCAGGTTACAGTTTTTGTAGGACCTCCGACATTCATTTTGTGCTTCAAGATATGAAAGTTTCTCATTGGTCAGAACGACGTCGTTGAAATACTGCCGAACAGAACCTGAAAGAAAATAGGATAATTCATTTCAAATCAGTAAGCGAAGAAAGCCGGCTTGGATGTTAAGGTTTGCCCAACCTTGAATCCTTTGCTATATGGTAAATGATTTCATGGGCCACTATGAAAATGAATGGGTTTTTAATTTCGCAGCAGCAAGAAAAATTAACCATAATGTCTACTGAAAGAGTAGTTGTGAACTTGGGATGTCTGCAGATTCCAAAAATTCAGGTGTGGTCTCTCACATGCTGAAGTGGGGCCCAGGAAATAAAAGCCCCAATTCACAGAATGGAGGGGGGATTGAACCTTTATGCCACGTCGACAGCTTGGTCAGGATTAAACAAATATAAAAATATAAAACAATAAACACAGACAAATCAAATAAACAAAACACAAACATAAACATAGAAATATACAAATTACAAACAAATTACAAATTACAAACATATACAAATTACAAACATATACAAATTACAAACACAAACATACGTTTACATGACGCGTTTCAAACACAAATGACGTTCATTTTCTGGCATAACCTGCAGTGACTAAAAAACAATCCTTGTTCCCTGGAATTGGAATTCAAATTATAGTCCGTTTCGTTCGAGTGAATTCTAATACTCTTATTTTATTTGTGTACCTTCACAGCTGTGAGTTCCGTGGGGATACGAGATCTAGTGCTTTATTTGTATAAACGACGAAGCCACTTCAATTCAGTTAATCGTACAATTTACTCTGCAAAATCACTACCTTCGTTAAAGTAGCCTTTTCATCCTGCTCCGACGTTCTAGCATTATTTTCATTAATACTAAAAGGTTCGCTCTCTAACAATAAATAAGCAATAAAAATAATGATTTTATCATGGTACAGTGGCTTGGTTACATCGGAGAGAATTTAGTTACATTATCCCTACATCAAAAAAAAATTAGATTAAAACAGATATCGGCATGATGGCAGCAAGTAACAGACAGAAGTCGCAGCAAGTAATGTAACGATGTTTCGGCAATAAGACCAAAGGGTATCGATGAAGGCAGTGTCGGTGATTTTGGGAAAGACCCGGTTCTCCATTGCGAATTCTGGCCACGCCACACGGGTGACACGTATTCATGCATAAAGGTGGCTTACGTTATTTCTTATACCGGATTTTTCTACTGTAGGTTTATTTCCGACTAACCTTTGTAAAGACAATTTTAACATTCTGCAAACGTGAGATGCGGAGTTCGAAGGTTTGACGAACTTCCAGCAATAGCCATGGCATCAGAAGAAGTGAGGGGGACAGTATTTAAATAATTCCAATCGGAGATTCCCTGGCTCTTTTACATGCTACAATCGACATGAGCACGAGAGGCATCACAGAGTCCTTCTATTACTGAAAGTGCGTCCGGCAGATGACCAGGAGTGGTTAACGTTCGCTACAAAGCTCTTTGACCTTTCCGGTTCTCAAATTCGCACTTCAATATTTCGCTCTTGGTCTTGAAGTCTTGATTTCTACCACTTTATTATGTAACTCAGGTATTTTAAATAGAGACACAGTTAATTCGCCACAATTACCAGAAACGTCCCGATACCCAGCTAAATTGTCCTGAGTTTACGCAGCAAGGAAATACACTCACATAAAGCTTCTGTTTTAGGGTTGGTTTTTTCGTTTGTCCGTATTTTCGTTTTTCACGCCAAGGTTGAACTCTCTTAGCTGTTTCTTCTCATTCCACCCCCACCTCTTTCCCTTTCGCCCAATTCTGCATTCTGAAAGAGGAACGAAGATCACGGTTTATCTGAATAAATTGTGTTCTGGTGGGATTGGACACACGTCTAAGTTTAGGTCCAACTCTTTTGAATGCGAAATCGATGAGAAGTGCATAGCATTACCGGCATGTCAAAACCTTGGAGTGCTACCAACATAGCTACGTATAACGTCTGGTCACTGATTCAGCC
Organism: Lithobius niger; assembly: GCA_023313725.1. Classification (NCBI taxonomy): domain Eukaryota; kingdom Metazoa; phylum Arthropoda; class Chilopoda; order Lithobiomorpha; family Lithobiidae; genus Lithobius; species Lithobius niger. Next base: position 16,128 of record JAHWFP010188622.1, read on the forward strand.
GTTTTGTTCAAAAACCGACATGCTTAACTGAATACCAGGTCATTGTGTAATCCGGGACGTATGGCGTGTGAGGGAGGGGGGAGGGTTGTGACTTCATGGTGCGTCAACAACGAGGTACACAACGAGGTATCTGGCACGTGAAATAGTTGTGTCAACAATCAGGCCACCTTGCCGAGATCTGTAAGGGGAATTCGGAATTGATACAGGTACTCAAAAATGTTTACCAAGTCTGTCTGTTATAAACAGGACGAAAAGCCAAATGGCTCTTGGTGTGTGACGTGCAAACCTGTGTCCTTCCAGTGCAGATTGGAAAGTGTTTGGTTATATGTGTACGTGTGCGTGTTAAATGCTACCTGCGGATGTTTCCTTTCGGACCTTGTCAGTATGGCTGAGCCGAAGGACTTCTGCCTTTCGTCTCGAAGGTCGTGGGTTCAATTCCCGCTCAGGCAGCCCAAAAAACAACGTAAATAGGTTTTCATCAGTATTTATTTAAGGTTCTTGTGCAAAACGGTTGAATCAGTGACCAGACGTTACACGTATCTATGTTGGTTGCACTCCAAGGTTTCGACATGTCGGCAATGATGTGTATTTCTCATCGATTCCGCATTCAAAAGAGTTGGACCTAAACTTAGACGTGTGTCCATTCCCACCAAAACACAATTTAATCAGATACCGTGATCTTCGTTCCTCTTTCACGTTGCAGAATAGGGCTAAAGGGAAAAGGGTGGGGTGGAATCTTCGAGGAGAAGAAGCAGCTAAAAGAGTTCAACCTTGGAGTGAAAAAACGAAATACAAACAAACGAATAACCGAAACTTAAAACAGATGCTTTACGTGAGTGTATGTTCTTGCTGCGTAAACTTAGGACAATTTAGCTGCATCTTGGGGTGTTCCTGTTAATTGCAGCGAATTAACTGTGTCTCTACCTAAAATACCCGAGTCTACATAATAAAATAGTAGAAATCAAGACTTCAAGAACAAAAACGAAATATTGAAGTACGAATTTAAAAATCGCAATGGTTCAACGGGTTTTGTAGCGAGCATTAGCCACTCCTGGTCATCTGCCGGACGAAGCCCTAAGGTTCTATGTCTACAGCACCCCGATTCCCAGGTGGTCACCCACTCAAGCGTCAGTGAGACCCAATGCTGCTTAACTGTCGTCGTTGCTGTTAAGAATCGCAGCAACAATTGTAACAGTAGCTTCAACAATCACTTTAAACTTGCGGTGCACAAAGCTTATTATTGCTACCTTGCAAAGTGGTCGGGTATGCTAGGAATGAGTAGAGCGAGCATGGCGTTGGGGTCTGTAGAAACCGAGTAATAAAGTTGATTGATTGATTGATTGATGGATCTTTATTGAGCCGATGAAGCCTACTAGCTATACGCTCACTTCTAATAAAGTTCAAGTGGTCCGCAACAATAAGACGGAAAAAAACACCAATGAGGCATTGTCGGCGATTTACTTTCTGCCTCTCCCACACAAAACAAGCGGTTGCAGCGACAACCTAGTTGCAACCGGTCATCTATACTCTTCCGCCACTTTTTCAACGAAAGTGTTGAGGCGCACACCTCTAACACGCACTGCAACAGCGATCTTTGTTATATAATACTAGCAGTTGTACCCTGCTTCGACCGGTGTTTTGTTTGGCCAGTGATTGTTTCTCATGCTTTTGGTCGGTGTTTCGGTTGGCCTGTGATTGTTTCTCCTGATTTCGGACGGTGTTTTGTTTGGCCTGTGATTGTTTCCCCTGCTTTCAGTCGATGTTTTGTTTGGCCTGTGATTGTTTACCCTTCTTTCGGTCGGTGTTTTTTTTTGGCCTGTGATTGTTTCCCCTGCTTTCGGTCGGTGTGGGCTCAATGCTGAACGCGACGGGCAATTTCACTTGTTGGAGTACTCCCCTTTTCCTCCCATCCTGTACGTCCCCTCTCCCCTCATCCTTTCCTCCTATCCTATACCAAAAAAACTTACCTTGTAGGTTCATGCAGTTAATGGGTAATCATAGGCTTAATAGTAACAGACGTATTCCACCTCCCCCCCTCACCATCCTCCCAATCTCTCTTTTTTACCAATCCCTGTTATGTAACATAACAGTAGTAACCATCACAATTACCGGTTAAAAATGTGTTAGCTTTTAGGCATAGTGTCAGATTATAGGCGCAATTGTCAGCTTTTAGGCCTAATTTTTACGTGCCGTTTTAATTTCATTAAGTATCAGCCAACGAAGTATTGAGTTTAAGAATAGGCCTATTCATTCACACAATGCGGTGTCGAGAGTTTTTTTTTAATGAAGCTAATGTGTATCGTTAACGAAATCCTTTTGTATTTTATGGTTGCGAGTCTCCTGTACTGGTTAAATGCGACAATTATCATTGAGTTGCGTCGAGAAAGCTTATTAGCTATAAGAAAGTATTGTGTACGCGGTTTATCTTGAGTCCTGCAGTATTTTATGAGCGGCTACGTTTTCCTGGAGGGGGCGCATTAATCGACGGCTGCTAATGTTTTTGTAACCATCTTGGATGTCGACAAGGCACTCTGCTACCAAAAACATACAATTGATTATCTGTGTCGTTCTGGGGCGAACTCAAGACAGGCCGCGAACACTATAGCAATGTTTCAATTTGCCGTGTTCTTTAAAGACCACTTAACTACCACTTAAAAAGACGACGGATGGTAGGACACAGTCTTTGATGTAGTCTTCCTGGAACGGATGACTAAATGACAAAGCCAGCATGAACATAAAAAAGAAATCACAAGGTAAATGGTAAACGAAGCTAGCAGTCTGCAGTTAGTGTATTTATTGTGTATCTTCACAAGGCCAGTCTTTAATGCAGACTGCTGGCTTCGTTTACCAGCATGAACATGAACAAGAATATGAACAGAAACGAATATAATAGAACTGAATATTAGAAAGGGGATCATCAGCGTTGGTGGGATCATCACCGTTGGGATAGGAGGGAAAGATTTGATTCACAGGATGCGCTGATTGAGTGAGTAAAGCGAACGAAAATCAGCGTTGTAAGACTGACATCATGAGTGCCCATATAAGCAAAACCAGACGAAAAAGCTTTCAAAGAAGCTTTATTTGATGCCGCACTTACTCGCAAAACCTGATTTGACCCGACCTGACCAAACAAACTTTTAAAACGGTGCATCCAACACCACCCTTGCATAGAAAGGACTTCAGCAAGGAATTAGCATTATTACCCACAGAAAAATGTTTCCTTGCAACGATGCTTAAGCGCGCCAGTTTTTAAAACGGTGCATCATACGATCACAGGATGCGCTGATTGAGTGAGCGTAGCGAACGAAAATCAGCGTTTGTATAGCCAGTGTGCGCAAAGATTGTGACTGAAGAAACTTATTTCGTTAAATGAAACATGGAAGTTCATGAGCGACTAATATTTACCAGTGCTGCAAACGGCGTATCCAACACCAGCCGTGTGCAGCATGGGTTTCCTCTAGTAAATAAAATAAATCTTCTAAATTCTACTTTACTAAAACAAATGCAAATTTTGAGAGCAGCCCACTTAGCTCAGTTAACTTTGTTCTGATTATATAATTCATGTAAATATGTAAAAATCTGAGTACATTCAGGTAATTTTGTCGCTAATGACCAAGCTGTCGATGCGCCATTAAGCCTCAAAAGTCCCCCCCCCCCCCCACATTCAGGTAACATTTTTATTATTCTTGAGGGAACTATTTAACGTACCTATTTGTGGCTAGTTTTACTTCACTACAGGCGTTGTTCTTGCATGTTCAATCTCTTCCATGAAATAATAAGTACCACTTCCAGCTGGCTCTGCAACTACGGTTTTTTTCGAGTAAGCCAAAAAGCATACTTTTGCTACAAACGAAAACGCTGTACAACTTGGGGTCTTGTAGCAACGAGCTCCACATTGGATTCGACTTGGAGAATCATCGAAGAAATCCAATTTAGCACTCTTTTCAATCTCTACTTCCGTAAGCAGCTTGGCTTTTCCTGTGGTAATCGCTGCTTGGAGCGGTTCAAGAAGGATCATTTGGATCAGCACAAGTCTGAAGAAATGCTGAACCATTGCAGCTGTAAAATAATATTGTACGAGTTAGAAGGATGGTAACAATAAATACGTTTTCGGTGGAATTGCTAAATGAACCGTGAAGAAACTAATAGTGTCGAAAAATGTGTAGGGTGTGTTCGGAACTCGGCAGCTTTATGTTATGGAATTTGTGAAGTATAAGAAACGTTTTGGTGCTTCTAAAACTTCAGCAAACAGGGACGTGCACACAGAGAGCGGGGTAGGAAGGGGAGCGCAAGCCTATGCCCTCATGTCCAAGTGCCCCTTTTGTAAAAAATAAAATTGTCCGACATTTCCTGTAGTGGTGGTGAAAATGTGCCAAAAAAAGGCAACATGGGGCAAAATTGGCTAAGAATGCGGTGCAAAGAGGGGCAGAAAGGGGTAAAAATCTAAAAAAGGGGTGCAAAGAGGGGCAGAAAGGGGTGCAAAGAGGGGCAGAAAGGGGTAAAAATCTAAGAAAG
>JAHWFP010188622.1:20652-35854 GCA_023313725.1 Lithobius niger
TGCAAAGAGGGGCAGAAAGGGTTAAAAATCTAAGAAAGGGGTGCAAACAGGGGCAGAAAGGGGTAAAAAACACCAAAAAAGAAAGCTCCTTAAAAAATCGTAAGTTACCCCTACTTCCTCGAGGGCCTGTGCCTCCCCTGTTAACAAATGAAACCAACCACACAAAAAAAATTATCGGTTTTTTAGACTAGTTTTTAGACTCGTTAAATAGTACGTATTCTTTCTGTATCAGTCATACGTAATGCTGGCTTGGGTTCTTCTAGATCAACCACCCGTTAAGAAATGCTACCATCAATCGGATCGTAAACGGTGTCTGTCTCTTTTTTTTTTTAATTCATTTAGGTCCGAACTGACTCTCTGCGACTCAATAAAACTACGGAAAAAAATGATTTATCTGAATGACTTGGAAACTCTAATCATTCGGAATTAGGTTGATGTTTGTATGCATAGACAATGAATGACCAGTACTTCCTAAAGTAGGGAAATCATTTTTTTGAAATGGTGATGTATGTTAGGAGAAACTATGAAACTTTTCCATACACACCTGTTACAAAATCTGAACCAGTCTTGAATACCGTTTGGATCGAAGAACTTCGCAAAATGGGGGAGTTAGTTGAACTCTAGAATGTGAGGGGTTGACAAGCGTCTTTATTTTTCTGTTTTGTCCTCTATGGTTTCCTAGATACGTATCGTAATGTCAATACCCATGTCAAAACTATCAGTTTATTTGTCAAAATGATTCATTTGTAAATCATGACAAAATGCTTACGAGACATTTCTGTCTTTTTTACTATTCAATAGGTTAGGTTCCTGGGGCGTGAATTGTGCTACAACACTGACCGGAGGTGTCAAAAATAATGACCACCTATTATACCGAGTGGTGTTCGTTTCTTTTTGCAGGCGTGAACAGTATTTATAAATCACTGTGTTCAATGTATCCGTGGATCAATACTGCCAAGAGACGGTAAGTTCTATTGTGGCTTTTACATATGCATATATACAATAAAAAACAAAAACGAACTCGTTTGGTGTTTAGGGTAAGGTTTAACTGAGCAGAAATCAAAACAGAAAAGGAACACAAATAAACTATCCTGTAAGGTTTCAGATACTGCAGTGTTGCTGTACTGTTTAGTCCACGTGAAACCTTACTGCTGTACTGAAACGTTTTTACCATTTTTACTTTTAGACACGATGCATCAGCTAATGACTGGTGAATTCTATTGGCTAAACGACATCGCTGGAAATTGTTTAAAATCTGATCGTCTTATGGCTTAGCATTGTTCTACAGGTAATTTGAGGTTCGTGTGATTCTTTGAAAAACTGGAAATGTTCTGGAAAGTAATCATGAAATTCCATGCCTGGAAAAGTGCTTAAAAATCTTGAAAAACGATATCTGTATCACCAGTTAGGTTATGAATGACATGTAGACGACGTGACTGAAAACACTGAAAAAATTTAGCCAAGAAAGTCGTCGAGTGTGTAGCCATATAGTGTTCTTCCTTTGTTTAGGCATAAAAAGTTTTGAAATTTGGGTTCTGGCTGTAATTTTATTTACGTGTATAATGGTTGGATACTGTAGTAAGGTTTCACGTGACTAAACAGTACAGCAACACTGCAATACCTGAAACCTTACAGGAAAGTTTGTGTTCCTTCGCTGTTTTGACTTAAGCTCAGTTACACCTACAGATCATCGAGCTTCCCACTGCGGACTTCAACAGAATAAAGATTATCGAGCTTCCCACCCTCGGACTGTCATACAAACAAGCAAAAATACTATGATCTTAATTACATAGATTGCACATGCGATCATGGGCCTATCCATAAATATGAATTGTTTGATATGAATCGTTATAATTACGATTAAAATGTAATGTAAAATTTTTAAAAAGTAAAGTCGTTACAAATTTGAAGTAAAAGTAAAATTAAAGAAAAAATTGCAAAATATACACCTATATTGCACTGGGAATTCCGCTCATATCAGAAACACCAAATCCGAAGGCTAAACGTTCACACGAAATTAAAAAAGCTTACCAAAGCAGTATAAGAACGAAGTGTTGAGCCATGGCAGTGTGTATAGAAGCGAATGTCAGTCTCCTTCATGAGTGGTTGATTCAATGAGTGAAGCAGCATGTAACATCCCTCTTTACACTAAAATAGAAAATAAAAGACACCTGTGTTTCCTGCCAGTAGAAGCGAGGTTATACAAATCAACAAAAACTCCGTACCCGTGTATAAATGTCAAAAGTAACGACCTCAATAGTTACAGAAAAGTGGGAGGAAGGTCAAAAGTCGCCGAATTATGCACGATCATTGAAAAAACAGTTTGCTCATTCTACGATTAGTGTAACATAGTGATGGATGTTAACGTATTCCATAGAAGGATGAGACACATTAGTGTTGACCGCCTCAGACGTGTGTTAACTAACGGAACACTTACCGTGCCCTATGCAGTAAGGCCTGCTCTGATAGGTGAACAGGTCCCTAATTGTGATGTGTGTTTACGTACAAAAATACTGGACCACCATCCAGTTCCTCACATGTTCATCTGGTCAGCAGATGAATGTTTGGCTAGCTGAGAAGAGGCCGTGGGAGGTGGCAAAGTGCACTTCGTAATTGCTGATGTAGGTAGATGATAGTTCTTTACCTACGTGCTACACAGCAAGTTCAAGTGGCAGATGTACTGATCAATGAGATCAAGTGGCACCAAAGCGAAATGGGCCAGACCCTCTGCAAACTTCTGACGGATGGTGCATTAATGTACCAGACCGCATCGCTGCAAGAGTTCCTACGTTCGAATGGTATGTTACACTGCTGCAGCACCCCTCAAAGGCCGGAGCAAAATAGCTTGAGCAAGCGAGGCCATTTAATCCTAAGACAATTGCTATGGTTTTGCTACAGGATGTAAAACAACCTAAAGCCTTTTGGGGGTTTGCATGCTTGGAAGTCATAGCCTGACACAGAGGGTCGAGCACCAGGGTGAGCCATTCGTCAAGATGTATCACCCTTGCAGCTGTGCTCAGGAAAGGTCCCTGATGCCACCTGCATAAGGCATTTTGGTTGGTTGGCGTACGTATTTATTCTCCCTATGTTGCAACCAAGTAGGCTTGGGGTAACAGGGATACCCCAAGTGTACATAGGGCACGATGGCGACAGGCAAGAATACCAGCTGTACGACCCTTCCACTGATGGGATAAATAAAAAATTCATAGAAATCAATGGGTGGACTATTTTTAGTGTGAGGGGCTAACGAGTGGAGTATTTAGTGGAAAACTTATATCTGTACCCTCAATTCCTTGCATAGAAGAGGTTTAAGACCAGGATTCCATGTTGACACTCCAGAAAACTTCCCTACCCCCTAGGACGCCCAGTGTTGTGTCCGTAACATTGTCACATGGCCCTGACTTCATCTCAGGGAAGAGTGTACACAGTTGATCCTCTTCCCAAGAATCGTCGGGACACTGGACACCCGAAGGTGATACGTTGCCAACTACACCATCGAGTCGATCGTCAACCATTAAGTCAAGTGAGATCCACACAGGTTCATGAAATATTAGTAAGGAGGCTATGCAGGGGACTCCACCATTATGATCGATCGGATGCTCGTCCAGTACGAATGCCTGGAACGTCTACAGACTACCGCGCCTTACCGAAATGCTCAGGACAGCTCCAATGTTTAACACGAGATTGTAAACCCCTTTAGTTGCTCACTAAGTGCCTTTTATTGCTCTGTGTGTTTTTTCCTGTCCTCTTTAGCCTGGGGTGACGCAACTAACCTTTTTTATACTATTTATCCTCTAACTAATCTTTAATAGTCAACTAAAACAAAAACAAATTTCATGGGCAAGAAAAATATAATGTTTGTTAGTTCCATTTTTTTCCTACTGTTTTTTAAACTACGTGTTGAAGTAAGATTATAATACTACTACCTTTAACCTTTAAACACTAACTTAACTGCACCATTGCTATCAATGTAATACAGCAACACAGCACCTCCGCTCATCCCCCACTCCTTTTATGAAGAGGGCGTCTGGGGAAGGTACCTGGTTCTTCTACCATTCCACTAACTCTCTTCTAACTCCTCGCCCATTCTGAGTAACCAGTCATGTTAAGCAGCACCGTCCACACTATAAATTAAAACATGACGGGATTTGTACCAAAGTGTTCGGGATTTTATTTATTAGTCAACAATGTAACAGTCTTCGGCGAAGCATGACCCCCACCCACTATATACATCAAGTGGGTGATGTGTTGGTACTGAAACTTTGTACATGTTACCTCTCTTTCTCATCCATCACTCTTCTTGTATCAACACTGCGTACTGTCACATCGTATTGTAACTCCCCTTCCCTATTGTCACCATTGTTAATGAATTACCAGCCTCTAGGGGCAATGTCATATTCACTCTCTCTTTCCCTCACCTCGGTTTTTAGCTTTCGCAGGATGTTCTCCTATTCGTATGCCCTATAGTTGTGGTAGATGGAATAACGGCCGACGTGACGCCATTTTTTGTTCGGAAGGCTTAGGCCTAACGGTCATTATATACTCTTTTACTTCATTCCCTTGTATGTAATTTCACGATACCAATATCATGGTATGAAGTGCATGTGAACTCAATTAACGCAAGACGCTTCGACGATTGGTGAGTTGTTGGTGTAAGATAACCGTTTGAATGTTAACAATGGAAAAACAAGGAAAGTAGCATCAACATCATGGGTACTGTACTAGAGTGAAGGAGAGAGAGTGAGAGGAACTATCGCAAACTGTTAAAGGTCATTGGATGGTACAATTGTATTGTGACTCATAGATCAAGAACCAATTGAAGCAATAACAGCGTATTCCAGGCCGTAACCTAACTGGCTTCATTCAGGCGTCCTCACTAGATTCTGGTCACCAAGTTGATCTAACAACCGATGTGTGCCCCCACCCTCCCATTCCATGACCTCTATGGGCGAGAAACCTTCTTCGTTCAAGATATCTTTCATCACCACTAAGTAAATCATACCTCGTAACACCATTATACTACAACAGGACGAAGCAACCCACAAGCACACAACAACTCGATTTTAATTTTCAGCTAAGATTAAATTTATTTCCTTGGTCCCCTGAGTACAAGGCATGCAGAACGAAAGCAATGACAAACTTTTCACAACAAAAGCAATAAAAGGTAAAAGAGAAGTTATACTTACAATAAAAAATGATCCCTGAAGAGGGGGGGGGGGGAGATACAATGCAGAGCACACTATGTGGCTATATTAAAATGAGGTAATGAAGCAAAAGGAAGCTAAATTTTATTGACCTGGAGAGATCCAAACAATTGGGATTTTTACAACATTCATGAATCTTTGTTTATTAGCAGTAATTGTATAAGCCTCCAGGCCCAACCGATTTTTTTTTCAATTTTTTTGTGATGCACAAATCTAGTGTTGCTAACTAACACATAATGACAAACAGTAGAATGTTTAACTATAGCAAACGATGGATCATCACTAGCCAAGGCCCCAGCATGGCCCAACTTTCTCTGGCCACTCGGACGATGGCAATGTCCCACATAGAAACTGGCACTGCATGTAATAGCGTAAACGACATTTGAAAGATGTAGTTTATGCTATTACACGCAGTGCTTGACCAAGTGTCTGTGTGGGCCAGCGCCACAGTCTGATTGGCCAGAGAAAGATGGGCCATGCTATGTGTGGCCTTGCCTATAGAGATGGTCCATCCTATGCTGCAGTTAAACATTCCACTGGTTGTAATCAATTGCTAGTTAGCAGCACTAGACTTGTGCATCACGAAAAAATTGAAAAAAAAATTCTGTTGGCCCTGGAGGCTTATACAAAAACCGCTAATAAGCAAAGATCCAGAAATGAAATGTTATAAAAATTTTTCCAACTTGCTTAAGTGATTTAATCTGTTTGGATGTCTCCATGCCAAACAAATTTAGGTTCCCATTGCTTCTATGTCATTCCAATACGGCGACATAGTATGCTCTGCATTTTATCTACCCTCCACTTAAGGCTAATTTTAATTGTTAAGTACCTTCTCTTTCACCTTTACTTGATTTTGTTGTTAAAAGTTTGTCATTGTTTTAGTTCTATATTCAGGTGACCAAGGACATAAATTGAAGTTTTTGATGAAAATTAAAATCAAGTTGTTATGTCCTTGTGGGTTGCTTCGTCCTGTGAGGGAATTAACTTTAATGAAGGCCCACTATACTACCTGGGAAGAAGGAAGAACACCTACTCGATCACTGGTAGGATATCAACACACATTCGGCGGAACCGGATGAAGCCCTCTGACAGATTTCACATACATTGCACACGTGAGCATTTTTCTTTAAAAACTCAAGGTCTAAAAATCTTCTTTTGTGGGTCAACGATACACTGATTATTTGGCTCTCTGCAGACCAAACTGGAAAAAAAGAACGTCTGTTTTTCGTACAGTGAAGTTGAAATAGAATCCGACTTTGAAAAATTCTGGCGCAAAAACAATATGGCTTTGGTTGCTTGTGTTCAGACTGTCTAGTAATGTATCTTTAATGCTGGTAAAATTTAAAAGTCAATTTTGAATTAACGAGAATCAGATACACATATAGCCACACACACCTCACACACTTATCCTAATTTGTCTGCTTAATTCTTACACAAGAGCTAAATAAACAAATCGACTCTTTTTTTTTGGTTTATCACCCTGTTGATGGTACAGTTTTTTAGCGATGTTGATTAACCAAGTAGCAGTAATACAAAGCACGCAGATGCTAATCGTTAGCTCATCTACTATGATTAAGAGTAAAAACTATAGAAAAAACACCAAAACACACACTAGTGTGTCGCCCGCCAAGATAAACGATAACACCTATCCATATAAAATATATATGAGCATGGCGACCACTACACACGGTGTATCTTTACTGCTAAGATAGTTTGGCTGTTTTCAGCCATGAGCGGATAAATAACAATGCGACAGAAATGGCTGAAACTTGTTTAATCGGGAGACTTTGGTCGCCTGACAATATAAAAGTCACTGTCAGTGACACAGCTTAACGTTTTCTTGTTGAAAAAACGACATGAATAACGTTGATATTTGCCTAATTACTAACTACTGGCTACTACTGGTAACCCCTTTTTTGTATCACGAAAATAAATTCTTCCATGCGGTTAATAAAGCTGGTTCTTAGCTCATTTTATAGGTATTGCTACGGAGATATGCCCTTTTCATTTATAAGACCTTTTCTTATTGGTCAAGTGGTTCTGAGGTTAGGGACCCCTAAACGACCAAATTGATTGTTTTACATTGTTTTAAACATTGTTATTATGCAACAATGCCAAACTGAACATTAAATCCGTGCATCTGCAGTACTAATAAGAAATAGAAAATGTGCGTTTGCAAGGCAATACTGCTGTCCTCAAAATGAAACAAGCCAGCAAAACAAAAATGGACCAGAAAACTGGATTGGTGTTCAATCTCACAATCGTTAAAATAAATGAATTTCATGAATTTGGACCAAATATTTCTGATATCTACCCCAAAACAAAACTTGTTAAAGATTTCTGCCAAGCTTTTCGGGCATGGGAAGTCGTGATATCAAACGCCAAGCTCTTTCGCCAAGCTAATTCCACCGACAAAGACTTAAAACGTTAAATGAAATAATTGAAAATTGTGTAGTAAGCAATTTTCATATACTCCATTTAACCTTCGAGCTATTATTCGGTGGGATTAGCTTGGCAAAAGAGCTTGGCGTTTGATATCATGACTTTACACGGCCGAAAAGCTTGGCGGTAATCCTTAACAAGTTTTGTTCTGGGGTAGATTAGGATATATCAGTAGCTTAAGGTTTTCATGGACTGAACACTACAGCAATAATGAAACCTTAGAGAAAAGCTTATTTGTGTTCATTTCCTATTTGCCTTTGGTTCGGTTAAATCTTACCTAAAAGGAGTTTATTTTACGCCAAGTAAGTTTCACTAATTCCATCTCAATGCCTGGTAGTTGGCTAACTCTAACAGCCTTCATCACCATCAAAGTCAAACTTTAAAGTTTTGACGAGCCACTTCGCTCACTCAGCCGGCTTCCATCGGCATCATGTCTCTCTGCTCGAGGAGATTTCCTGTTGCCACTCATATGATGTTGACGTACCCTAACCATAAGCTGTTGACGTAGACGAAAAACTCATCAAGAAATTACCAGAATGCACCAGGCATATTTTCTAATGTTGGTTCCTACGCTATATTAAAAAATCGCAAACTACTCAAACACTTCCATAGTTCCAGTTGACTCTTGCCATCCCCGTTCTATACTCCTGGTAGTATTGGAAGGTAAAGTTTGTCGTTTCTCGAATACTGTTTTCCTGAATCCGTGAAACAACTACAAGTAATGAGAATTTAGGGAAAATACACACAAAATGTACACCCTGAGATTGTTGTTAATAAGGTTTTGCAGACCTACAAGCAATGTGAATCTGGCAGAGAACGTAAACCTTGCTGTCCTGGTCTCTTCGAAAAAGTAAAAAATATTCTTAATAAATACAACGTCTAGGTACGGGCTAAGGTTTATACCGACATGAAAAAAAAATGTTGACTGCTCTCCCAAGCCTTACTCTTCCACCTAGGTGATTAGCCGTGTAAACAACCAGGAAACATTGTTGGAGACACAATAAGGGGTGTAGTTTATAAAATTCCTTGTGGTGCGGCTAGGGTTGTCCCATAATCGATTGGACCGAGACAATTCGCTCTTTCGGTCACGAAAAGTCAATTCTCTGCAATTAAGAATTGAGATACGGAAAAAGCAATTGCTCAACATTTTACAAAAAAAAAAATGATTACCACCCAAACTTGAGAGGGAGACAAACTCACTTAAGAAACACCACAAAGGAAAAATAATTGTCTTGAACTTACAGTGCCGTTAATCGTGATAAATCTCTCAACGGTTTCCCACTTGATCCCGTTATTAAAGATTGTGGCAGCAAATTTTTTTTGCAGATAAAAAAAATAATCATATTCCACCATTGGCGCAATCAACACAGCCGATTGTTGACGTGTTGGTCAGCTCCAGGTGAGTGAAAATTACCGCTGTTGCTTGATGTTTTTAATGTTGGAAGTATAACAGTGCAGGTTTTTCCGGTGCTAGTTATTTCATCTTTACATTTTAAATGCATGTACTAAGCATGGGGCACATTATATCTGCCGAAAATTTTACGTTTTCTTCTTAAATGAACTGCAGGGCTTCGCCTGATGTGCGAGGCTTTTCTCTATTTACTTTTTCTTATGTTTCAGTTCATAAACAAACGTTGCGGTGTGGCAAGCCATTCCGTCTTTTATTACAGAATTACAGATATCTGTAATTTAATTGCAGACATCTGCAATTCTTTTAAAGATATCTGTAATTCATTAAAGATATCAAAAAACATTATTGATATCTGTAATTGAATTAGAGATATAGAAAAAAAATGCAACCATCGTACTTTGAATGTTGAGTACCTACGGAAAAATTAGTGTTGATGCTCAAACTCAAAGTCAAAAATACTTAACAGTATTTTGCGAATTTTCGATAGACATTTGGTCCATACAGGTGTAAAATATGGTGCTCCTATCTTCTTCAGGCTTCTTTTAACATGCTATCTCCTGTAATTTATATCGCTGTTGTGTTAGCTGATAGAGGAATAATTTTGAAAAAAAAGCGAGGCTCGTAGCCCTCAATGTGCGTTAGGCTGAGCCTGCTGTTGTTGTCGTTGTGGGTCAGGCCGTGTTTGTTCGCTGTCATGGCAGTGCCACTTCCTAGTCAGGCAATCACCCAGTTGCCGACTGATTATATACTCGATCGTTGGTTCAAGTGACTAGGAAGTGGCACTGCCATGACAGAAGATAGAAGATAGAAGAAGATAGGAGCACCATATTTTTACACCTGTATGGGCAAAATGCCAATCATAAAATTCGTAAAATACTGATCAGTATTTTTGACTTTGAGTTTGAGCGTCAACACTAATTTTTCCGGAATAAAAGATATCTGTAATTGAATTATTGATACCTGTAGTTGAATTATAGAGATCTGTAGTAGAATTATTGATATCTGTAATTGAATTACAGACATCAATAATTCATTTAAAGATACTTGCAATTCAATTACGGATATCAATAATTTGGTTACAGATATCAGTAATTCAGTTACAGATATCAATAATTCAATTGCAGATATCAATAATTCAATTACGGATATCAATAATTGAATTACAGATATCTGTAAATAGCACATATTTACATATATCTTTAAATGAATTATTGATGTCTGTAATTCAATTACAGATATCAATAATTCAACTACAGATATCAATAATTCACTTACAGATATCTCTAATTCCGGAAAAATTAGTGTTGACGCTCAGTTTTATGCGAATTTTCGATAGGCATTTTGTCCACACAGGTGTAAAAATATGGTGCTCCAATCTTCTTCAGGATCATTTTAATGTACTATCTCCTGTAATTTACATTGCTTTTGTGCTAGCTGATCGAGGAATATTTGTGAAAAAAAGCGAGGCTCGTTGAATTAGAGATATCTGCAATTACCGCAAACCAACACCAGAAAGGAAGATTTTCTTCAATTTCCTCCAAAGCATGCCGCAGGCACAAAAGGGGTTGTTTTCTGTCACCAACCGCCAGCCCCACCCTCTGCAATCATGGTAGGGCACTAATCCTGTATAACTTTGGTCGGTGGGGGTTGGGGGACCTGCCCAGTCTCAGGCAAGACTCGCTGGGAGGATTGTGTTTGTCCTTTGTACCTAATAAGACAGTGCATACTAAAATTGATGTAATATTTAACACACTAACAGAAAAATACAAAAAGCACGCAACTGATTTATGTAATTAGGATTAGATGTAAAATCGTAAAGTGATGCTGTGCAATAAAATGTCTGCAATAATATGGTTATCATTTAATATTAAATACGTTACCATGATCCACAAAAATGGTTTAAAAGCAAGAGAATGACAACAAGTCCTTCACACTTCTGTTGATAGCTCTGATTCATTTAATTACCAAGAATCAAGCAGTTTTACTCGTCAAACCTTTTCCAAACCACACATCGTTCAAAATTGAACAAGAGAAGGATTGAAACAAAAAAATACAAAGCTGTATTGATTCATTTGTGCGTTGATCATGTGTGCGTTTAATCAAAAGCACTCGTAACTACAGGTGTCGTAGTAAATGGGAAGACATGGAAATTTCCACGTAAATCCCGTTTTTGCCAAAATTGCAAGCTTACCTGACGAAATTTTCTGACTCTACTTTGGTAAGCTTTCCTTTCTGCTTATAAACGAGTAAACAAAGACCTAAATTAAAAATATATACTTCTTGCTGTAAAACTTTATTTTACGTGAACATTGCTGTTAATACGAACTTTTTTTTAAATACTATAGTGTGTGAAACTAAACAGTAGTTTGCTTAACGAGAGTATTCTGCAACTATTGGTTGGAAAATTATTTCTTGGAGCGCTGATTACGGGAATAAGTAAGAAAAAGGTCCACATATGATGCCTTGTTTTTATTTATTGGAAAAAAATGGGGGTGGGGGAATAGCGAAAACTATCGTTAACTTCCTTCACGTCGTGAGAGGTTTGATAGGGGTGATTTAATCCTTAACTCTCAGCTATTATCGGGTTCCTTCTTTAATACCCCTTCCAGTTATTTTACTCAGAATTTTAACAATAACCGAGGCCACAGCATTAAATTACAGGGTGTTGTTTCGAGACTTAACTGTCGGCAATTCTTCTTCACTGGAAAGGACTGTTTGTCCATGGATCTCCCTCCGGGACCATATTGTTTCGGCTTCATCTCTTAACAGCTTCAAAGCTCGACTTGCCTTTTAGAAGCACTGATTTGCTTTGGGTGTTCATGGGGGGTTGGGTGCTTCATAAGCCTTGGCTTTGCACTGTCTTCTATCTAATCTAATCTGATCTAAAACATGGAAAATACGAATTTATTAGCTATGAGTTTTCTATCAGTTTATACCTTAACGCATACATTTGCACACTACTTTGGTCTCTGCACTCCAACCAAAAGCGGATGTTGTTCTCAACCACGCGACAAAATGCCCACCACACAGAAAACCTAGTAATCGTCACCGCAATTGCCCCGCCATGCGTAGGGCTGCCAAATTGCACAGCGGTTTAGCAGCGAAGCCGCTTCTTGCTTAAGGGGAGACTTGAGCATACCTCGTACCTTACTCGAGATTCCGTGCTTGGAACTTGACTTTGAGCATCGGTTGAAGTCTGAGTTTTCGTTCAGAATACCATTCTCAAGTACGCGTTTAAGTTACTCAGGATTGGAGTCAGTGCTCGAGTTAAGTAAGGTTACGGAATACTATCGCGTACTTAAGCACGTTCTCGAGTTCAAGTGCCGAAGATATCAGTCACGGGGTAAATCTACCTCCAACGTAGTTTACCTCCCGGGGTAGCTACCCCACAACTCCGGGGAAAACGGAAAAGGGGAAAAGTTCGGTGATATTAGTCAAGAGGCTCAGAGGTAGTTTTCCCCCAACCCCCCCCCCCCCCCCCAACTTACACGTCAACTGATACAGAGATATCAGTTAAGAGGTAAGCCAAGGAGTAGCGTATATCAGCCGTGATTGGTTATACATCTGATGGTGATGTGTTTTCATATAATTTCAAATGAAGCATGGTTCTGATTGGTCAACAGGGATAAAGGAGAAGAACCTATGCAATAATACATTTAACCTGCTGGGCATCTGTCAAACTAAACAACGGTTCATCAGAATGCCCTCACAGTTAACTGTACCAAAGAAGCAAGGAAAAAAAAAACCTCACAACCACCGACAAAACGACCTTCCTTGAATTGATGAAAGCCTATGAGCTCATAATTGAAAGCAAAACCTTTTTTATTTGGTTGCCCTTTCGGTAGAAAAAATAAAAAGGCTTTCAAAAGAAAGACTTTCAAAACAAAAGCAAAAGCCATGAAAACTAAGGCAATTCCAGAATTTCAGTATATGGATCGGTCATTAATAGTTATTTTTACAAACCTATTTCTTTAGAACGCTTTTTGTAGGGGACGGTTAAATAGTGCCTGTCTTTATTTACATCTTCTATTGAACATTTTACTCTTTGGCCTTTTTTTGTGCCATTTGCCCTCTTTTAGAGCTACTTGCCCGTTTTAGTACCATTTGCCCTTTTTTACTGCCATTAGCCCTTTTTTAGTGCTATTTGCCTTTTTTTCCGATGGTGATTTTCCTGCCCACCCCCTTTTTTTTTGAAAGCCCTTGTGGTCATAATTCATACTGCACTGAAAAGGAGTTGAACGTTCTTCCTGACAGCAATATTGATGTAAATAAACATCAAACTCCTCTGCTTAGCTATTGGAGGTGTGTGAACAAACGCATACATAGGCGAACCTCTTATTTGAGATATCTTTTGTCAAACTGTTTTTCTGTCAGCAGTAAACACGACCAACCTTTTCGGACCCAAAACGTCTGATCCTATCACTGCGTCTGTTTTTTTACAAAACAAGACACAAGTACCTGTTTGGTTTTTTATTGACCACCCTGTATTAACGAAACACGGAATTTCTCGCTTATATTTTACTATCACGTCCTCCCCCATTGAAAAAAGACTACAGATGGGTGGGTAACAGAATTTATGCAGAAACAAGGAGCTAGATTGTAGAGCATTCTTATGGAATGCATAGATATGTAGTTAAATGACTACTTAAATTTACTACTTCATCGTTCTTGTACTTATCCTGCTGGGTAGCCTCGTACCTTAACCTTAGCTAACTGACCGTCAATTACATTTTCTCATTGTTTGTAGTATAGTTTTGTAGTATTAGAAAACAAAAACGAACTCGTTTGATTCTTGAAGGTAAAGTTTAACTGATCCGAAGTCAAAACATCAAAGGAACACAAATATAGATTCCTGTAAGGTTTCAGATACCGCAGCGTTGCTGTACTGTTTAGTCCACGTGAAACCTTATTGCTGTATTCAAATGTTTTTACCATTTTTACTTAGGTACATCAGCTAATGGTTGGTGCTTTCTACTTGGCTAAACAACATCGCCGGAAAATGTTTAAAATTAATTGTCTTAGTGTGCTTAGCAGAATTGTACAGGTAATTCAGGGTTCGTGCGAGCCATTGAAAAACTGAAAATATCCTGGAATGTAATAATGAAATAACAATCTGGAAAACCAGTGCTTGCAAATCTTGAAAAAGTATATATGTATCATCAGTAGGGTGCTGAACGTAAACGACGTGACAGAAGAACACTGACAAAATTTGACCAAGAAAGCAGTCGAATGTGCAGCCTTACATTATTTGTTCGTTTGGGTATTAAAAGGTTTGAAATTTGGGCTTTGGTTTTAATTATATTTACGTGTATAATGTTTGGATACAGCAGTAAGGTTTCACGTGGACTAAACAATACAGAAAACTGCAGTATCTGAACCCTTACAGGAAAACTTGTTTGTGTTCTTAGGCTGTTTTAACTTCGGGTCAGTTAAACCTTACCTTAAGCATCAAATGAGTTCGTTTTTGTTTTCTAATTTGTGCTACTTTAGCCCATGCAGTTACATTAGCTTGTTTTAATGTTTTGGATTTTTATCAATTACGGTTTGCGCAAGCCAATATGGAAACACACTCTTTAATCTTCATTCTACGTCTTGCAGCTGGCGTTTGCTGATTGGCATTGTGGCATAATAACAATATTTAAAACAATGTAAAACAGCCAGTCTGGTCTTTTAGAGCTCCCTAACCCCTGAACCACTTGACCAATTTAAAAAGGACTCATGGAAAGGGCACATTTACAGAGCAATACCTACAAAATGAGCTAAAAACCAGTTTTATAGGACAAATAGTTTCGTCTGTAGAGAATCTAGTAGAAGCGTGACGTGCCAAGAACAAGAAGCCAAAAATAAAAATCACGATCCCAGCTTAAGTCCAAATCTCCGATGTGACAAATTGGAATTAATAAAGTTCGGTCACATGTTTACCAAGTCCAACAAAGCTTATAGTATACTAAATTTGAGTGGAAAATATTGAAAGACAGCTGAGAATTATAAAGCATCGAAATTTCGGTTTTAACATGGGAGGTTGAGGTCAACCCTCCTTTACTAATATTACCAATTAGTATTAAAAAACGCTTAAGCGTATAAAATACGGATGTAAGCCTTAAAAAACTTAAAGCTTTAAAGGAACAGATATTGGAAAAAGACA
>JAHWFP010188623.1:0-32482 GCA_023313725.1 Lithobius niger
TTGACGGCCATTGTTTACAACGTTCGATTCAGTGTGAGAAGTTAGTTAAATCACGTGGCAAATTAAAACATCGTTACTTCTTTATATCTAATAGAATTCTTCGAGGTAACTAAATTAGAAATTAACTTTTGATCGTCGAATTAAATCCTAAGGTAACACTCAATAAAAACAAATGGATTTTAGCTTCGGTTAAAATAGTCTCATCGCATTGTTGCATGAATGAATAGGCTTACCGTCGAACCAAATTCTCCGTTAGGCCTATATCTGCAACTTACGAAATTAAAACTGCAATTTTAAAATTAGGTCTAAAAATGAAAATTAGGCCTAAAATCATGTTACCATGACAACGTTAAGTTGCAACGAGTCGCTGTTGGCTTCATCGACAGCGTCTCTCGTCAGTTCCCCACTACCACTGATCTATATACGCTACGTTGCGCGTTACGTTGTAACACTGTAAATGTGTGCGTGTAGGTGCACCATGCTGCAAAAATGAATAAGCTTACTATACAATCCATATCGCCGTTAGCTGCTACTTACGAAATTAAAACTGCTGGTTAAAATTAGGCCTAAAAGCTGAGAATTATGCCTAAAATGTAAAATAGGCCTAAAAGCTAACACTAACCGACAATTGTGATGGCTACTGCTTTTAGATTAGTATAATAGAGATAGCTGTTTTAGTGCATGATAGAGGTGTGCGCCTCAACATTGGAAGTGGAGGAACTGCGCAGAAGACCAGTGCGACTAGGCAGTCGCTGTAGCCGCTTGTTTATATTATATCACTTCTTTTTTTTAAATTGTGTATTAGTCGCACCGAATAATACTTTGGACGTTAAATGAAAACTTGAACATTGTTACCGAAAGATAACTTGGCGATTAACTTGGCGAATGTTTTGGTGTGTTGATATTACTGCTTTGAAGGACCGAACCATTCTGAACATGGCATTCCCGTATATCAGTTTCGGTATTCGATATCTAAATAACGTTGCTTAAGAAATTGTGTATGTGTACAATTCACAAAAAATAAAGAAAATATAAAAATAAAATTTAAAAAACCGGTATAGCGACTACCACGTTGAGAATAGTTGAGCCTCTCAAAGGAATGGTTAGGTCTATCAGAGGAGTGATACAAACTAAATAAATAAATAAAATTAAAATAAACCCAAAACCGGCAAAGAGGCTACCAAGTTGATAATGGCACAGCTTGAGCCTCTGTAAGGAGTGATTTGAAATTAAAATATTGGGAAAATGGCTACGTTCTCAAGAAAAGTACCAGGATTGAGTCCCGAGTATCCCTTGATGACAATAAATGCGAGTTTGAGGTGGTGGGTTACGTTTGCGTCTGTAAGTTTCTAACACTGAGCAACAAACCATAGATTCTTTATGATTTATTGCTCAGTGTTGCAATGTATTATTCGGACGTTATCGTTTAACGTTGGGAGAATATTTTGAAAGTTAAATGTAAACTTGAACATTGCTACCGAAGAGTTGGGAATGGTCTAAACTGAGATAACTTTCTTGAAGTAGTGAGCGGAGTTTGCGTTTCTAAGTTTCAAAGGGTTCAAAGGGAGCGTACCCACTCCTCTCCCCAAAGCCTTAAGGCCCCATGTCTGCAGCACCCGGATGCCCAGGAGGTCGCCCACCCAAGTATCCGTCGGGCCCAATGGTGCAATGCTGCTAAGTTTCCACCAATGAGCAACAAAACGTAGGTTTGCCAACAACGTTGTGTCTTCATTGTTGCAAATACTTTATTTCATTTTTTATGGAAAGTATCGTATGTTTAGCGTAAGGTTAGGTAAGGTAGCATTAGAATAGATGTGAGTAGGTGTGATCAGAAATCAGAAACTATCGTCTGTGTCTCATTTGTTGTCGATATTACCTTTAGCAACCATTTTAAAAATAGTGAAACTTCACTACCGTGTGCAATGCCTACGATAAAAAGAAAGGTCGTTTAAAACGAAAAAGACAGTTTTTATTGCAACAACAACAACGACGGAAAAGGATAAGGTCAGTTTACTGCAAAAAGAACCCATTCAGTACAGAGAAAAGTCAACGCGTAATTTTAACGTGGAATAGATTTGAATAGAAAGAAGGTGTCGGCCTGTAAGCTTACAGCTTTTTGAAGGCCCAAACGGCAGATGTGAAGTGGAATATACCACCATCACGTCGGTATTTTTTGTACCTCCATATGTTGGTAGTTTTTTCGGAGTACCCGGAGAAAACCCTTGTGCAACGGGCGGGAAACAGCTGGAGAAAAACCCGTACATACACACTTCCCTTCACAAGGATCGAACCAGGGTCTGTAAACCGCCAGAGATGTACAACCGGCACCAAGATGCCTCTCGAATCTGACGCTCCAGTCCTCTCGGCTACCCGAGCATCCAAACCTGGGAAATAGTTAAAACCAGTCCGTCATTCCCAATGGGCCACTTCGTCTAGCCTTACTAGTTTTCCTTTATGCCGCTCCCGCTTCAACCGACTTAAGGCTCTAAGAAATTAATTAAACCAATAAACCTCAAGTCTAAACAGTTCACAAAAAAGGCTAATATCAAACTAAAAACCACAAGTGGTAATGAACTCCGTAAAGTTACCAAATGCTTTGGCAGTTGCAAGTGGCGACATCAAAAGGCAAAGCTATTTTGCCAAGTTCAAACAAAAGTTAAATAACCGACAATTTTTTTCAAACCTCGTTTCAAAACCCACTTTTAGCAATCAATCGCTTCCCCTTCAAAGTACCCCTCTAACAACCCTTACTCTCCTTTTTCTCTCCCAGTCATATCAAACACACCGACAAGATCAATCGTGAAATATCACTGCGATGTTTAATTCAAAAACAGAAAACAAACATCAAACATTATTTGTATCTGCATTCATTATTTCGAAAACTACGGCAAACTTCAACACTAAAAAGCTAACAATTGGAAAGAACACCAAAAACCAAAAAAAAAAAAGGAAACGAAAAGGCAATTCCAAAGTTTTATGTGGCTATTAAACTTTCATTTGAACTTGGTAAAATAGCTTTGCGTTTTGATATCACCACTTGCAACGCCAAAGCATTTGGCAACTTGGTGGAGTTCTTTACCACTTGTAGTTTTTGGTTTGATTTTATTTTCTTTTTTAAATTTGGAGTAATTCACCAAGTGCATACTGATAAATCCAAGACAAGATTTTACTCGAGTAGCAGTAACGCAAAGATAGAAAAAGATGAAATGCTAAATACTAAATGACGTAAATAAAGTATTTAAAGAAAAACGTCAAGCGTGCCTTAAAAAAAGTTATATCATTGAAGTTTCACTTTAATTGTTAAAATGTACAGTTAAAAACTTATGATTTTTAATTTAAATAATCAAATGTACAATTGAGAACATTACATCTGTTTAAATGCTGTTGTGCTTTACGATCCAAAATACTATATCGTAAATCATAACAGTACTTCTCAATTGTACATTTGATTATTTAAACTAAAAATCAGAAATTTCTATCCGTTTACATTTTAACAAGGTAGAGCGGGTTTGGTTATGTATGTTTTCCTAGGCAAAAGAAACCATTTTCAGTCGGCCGGAGATGGGGGCCGGCAAAATGGGCATTCTTATTGCCATGTGGTAAAGATCCATAACCTATTAATTTTAGCATTAACAGGAGACCTCGTCAAAGATTAGGTGGCGGGCACCACCTTGACGGGCGCCCTGGGTTGCAAGCAGGCTTTCCCCCAAAAATGTTTATTGAATCATTTCGCACTTTATTCAGAACAGTGATGAAACAGGAATTTGGTCTCTTTTGTGGTCTTGGTGGCCCTGAAAAGGACCGTTGGCTTAGAGATGGGTCTTGCTTCTATCAGTGGTTTGGCTTGCTTTCATCACTGGTTTACTTGCTTCTGCCTTAGTGGTGGCTTGCTTCTGCTTCGTTCTGAGTGCATAAGGGGGGCTTGACTACAGTTCTGGCTGCGACGATAGGTCCCAACCGGTGTAGTTCATTTTCTTCTCTTGACATGTCACGTAATGAATGCGAGGTGAATGTTGTGGTGTTTCGCCAGGAAGCTATTGCTAGGATTTCTTATATGGGAACAGCGTTGTGGTGGGCCCATGATGTGGAGATAGCTCGTACTTCATGCACCTTTACTCTCATGCTACTGCTCGTGTTGCTGTGTTTGTCGTACACAGCTTCGATTGTCTTTTTGATCCATCGTGCCACCATTGCAGCGGTGGTTTTGGTCTGAGAGTGAATGAACAGGTAGGAAAAGTTGGTTCCTTCCTCTTCGTATGTCGTCATGTTTGGTTCGAATTATGTAAAAGTGAAGAGCTCGGACTGGGCATAGTAGTCGTTCGGGTTCATTTCCGAGGATATTAGTGAGTGCTGGAAAGGTGATCGGTTTTGATGGTTCCGATGGTTTTTGGGTCTTTGCTCGAAAGGTCGAACGAGGAATCAAAGTTACGGATGTGAAGTTTGATCCAAGGATGCATTATGCTGGGTCAGCACTTAGCTGTGAGTGTTACGGGAAGACAGTTTTCGTGTCATTAGATGAAAGAAGCTGTCTTACATGGGCTCATAGAGGTCTTCCATTTGTATTACTAATGATAAATCCCAGTCTGTTACCATTCGTCTGGTCGTTGGTCGTTCATTCTCGAATGATTGGAGTAAGGCCAAGATGCGGTAATCGTGTAGAAAATTGGTTTTATTTGTCGCTTTGAAGACAGAGTTTAGGGCTGAACGGTAGACGAGTATGGTTGATCGTTTTAATTTTACCTGTTTAAATACGTCGTTGAAGAATTTTAACAGGTCTGGTAAAGGGGGGTCGACTGGATTGATTTCCCTTCGGATACACCAATGGAACTATATCGTCCAGTGACTGTCATACATTCGGTTTGTCGAGTCTCTGGTTGCTTTTGATGTGATGCGTTCGGCCTCATCTTGATGAACTCCAGTCTTTTTGAGAAGTCTGGTGATAGCAGCCACCTGTGAAGGTTAGGTTGGCCAGGTTTGGGAGGAGCTTGGACCCTTTCTGTTGTAATAGAAGATCGTGAAGAAGGGGTAGACTTCTTGGAGTGTCTACTATTAGATTTAGGAGGTGGGAGAACCATGTCGCTGATGGCTACGAGGGTGCTATGAGTAGGAACGAGCCTTAAGATTCCTGAATTTTCTGTAGAACTTGTGGGATCAGTTTGAATGGTGGGAACAGATGGGAACAGTGGGGAAGTCTGGCATTGTGCCTCGTGACGAATAGGTCTATCATGGGGGTGTCCCAGATGTTGAAGAGATATTCGCAGATGGATTTCTTGAGGCTCCATTCGCCTGTTGGTAGGTTCCAGCGAGACAGACAGTCTGCAATCACATTCCTGTTTCTTGGAATGTGGAGTGGTAAAAGGGTCACGTTCTTTTGAATACAGGCGTTGAAAATCTCCGAGGCTAGTTCGTGTTGTTTCTGGGATTGCATTCCTCCTTCCTTTTGGATGTTGGCCAGTGCGGTTGTATTGTCGGCTTGGACTTGTATTACTTGATTTTCGATGAGTGGCCAAAAGTGTGCTAAGGCCAGTTGGCTTGTTCGAAGTTCGAGGATGTTGATGTGATCCTTGTTGTTGGGAGGCCATAGATCTGATATTTGGAGGTTGTTCATATGGGCTCTCCAACCTTCCTTGGATGCATCAGTGAAGAGGAAATGATTGGACGGTGGCTCGTGGAGAGGTACCAATTGGTGCAATTTTGTTATGTCTGTCCACCATAGGAGGCATTCATGTAGAAAGTCTTCACATACGGATCGTTGTTGGTCTGGCCGATTTTGACAGTGGGACCAATTGTTGATCCGGTAGTGGTGGAATGGTCTGACCATCCAACGTCCGTAGGGGATGAGGTTTGCCATGGCGTCCATTTTCCCGATGAGTGAGTTCAGTTCTCTGAGCGAATGGAAGGCTTGCTACCAAAACAGGCGAATGTGGAGAAGGAGATCTTGTATTCGGTCGGGCGATGGTGAGATTGTTGGTGATTTAGATTGAATGAGACGCCTAGGAAAATGGACAATTGTGCTGGGGTTAGGCGTGATTTTGCCAGGTTGACACCAAAGTCGAGGTTGTTCAACAGGCGAATTGTGAGATCTCTGTCGGTTTGCAAACGAATGGGGTCTTGGTTGTTGAGTGCCCAGTCGTCCAGGTATGCACTTGCTTAGATTTGGTGCTGCTGTAGTTTTGCGAGTATAGGGTTCAGGACGAGCATGACAATTTTTGGGACTGCATTTAGGCTGAATGGAAGACAGTGAAATTCGTAGACCTTTTGGTTGTAAATGAAGCGGAAAAATTGGCTGGTTGCCGGATGTAGCGGGATGTGGAGGTATGCATCTTCTAAATCGATCGAGACTGTCCAGTCGTTTTATTTGAAGGATTGGCGGATTGAATCTAGGGTTTTCATCTTGAAATGGTCGTTGTCGATTAGTTTGTTGAGAGGTTTCAAGTTGAAAATTAGACGGCCTCCTGTCTTTTTCGGGCGAAGGAAGATCGAGCTGTAAAATCCCGGTCCCGGGTTGTGGTATTCCTTTATGGATTTTTTTGGAGAGAAGTTGGAATACTTCGGATGAAAGGTCTTTGGTTACTGGCTGGCAGTGCGAAGTCGCAAGGTGGGGAGGCAGCTAGTGAGATTTTGAACAGAAAGTCGGTCAAAAACCATGTTGTATTATCGAGAGAATTTCTGAGTTGCGAGTTAATTCTTGCCAAGCTGGTAGGAAGTGTTGGAGTCTTGCTCTGACTGGTAAGTGGGGGAAGAACTTGGCGTCATTGTTGTCCTATTCGAAAGAAGCTTCTGCCTCCAGACGAGGAATAGCGACTCCGGCGGTCAGACGTGGAAGCCTACTTGTGATGGCTGTTTGGGCCGGGCGGTCGGGAGCGTGGTGTTTGGGCCGGGCGGTCGGGAGCATGGTGTTTGTGCTATCTGAAAAGGCTGGGACTGTTTACGTTGGTGTCGACCGTCGTTGTTGTTGTTGTTTTCGGCCAGAGGGCCTCTGGGATTGTTCCAGTTCTCTGCCGACAAATGGGCTGGGGCCGTAAGATTGATTTTGCTTTTGGGGCTTTGGTTTCTTGGAGATGTTCAAGTGCGGGGTCAATGTCGGAATTAGTCCCAAAACAGTGTGTCCGATTCGTGAATTGGCTGATTCCGAAGCCGGTGGCTAGTTGAATCGCTGAGATTATTCGTTGTGTTTAAGGTAGTTTCTCTAAGCATGAGGGTGTTATTGAAAAGAGCTCTCGTTGCTCAATTTAGGGCGTGGTAAGTAGCGAAGCAGGTTTTTTGGAACAGTTGAGAGTTTAGGGATGAAAAGTTTCTGATTTCTTCTGGGCTGGCGTCGGCTGAAAGCTTTTCATATAAGGCGTTGACGGCCGTTTTCAGTGCATCCGCCTGTGATGCAGCTCGGAGGCTCATTCGTAAGCACTTGTTGTTTTCAAAAAGACCGTGTGATGGGACTTCAGCTTTTTTGGGGATGGATAGGGCAGTTCTGAAATCCATTTTTAATTCGGCGCATAAGAATTTGCATTTGGGGTAAATGTCGAAGTTCCGGGTGTTCGTGGCGCCATCACCAGATGGTCAGAAGTAGCTTGCTTCACGGCCAGGCCGAGGAGGTGGTGGTTCTTTGTCTAGTTCGAGTGGTTCACCCTTCCCTCTGCCTCGGTGTGGAGAAGACAGGTTAATAGTGTTGTCGATTGGCCAAGCAAGCTGCGGGGTTTCGAGTCGCGATCCCGTAGCACGAATCCGAACCTATCTTCTAGCCGCGGATGATGATGGGAGCATCAGCCATTTTGTGCGCTTGTAAAGAAAACAGTCAGGAAGTCTTCAACAGTCTTTAGAAGGTTTGCTAAGGGGATCGTCGGATCATCAGCGTTTTCGTCTGTGAAGTGAGTTCATTTGTGGGACAAATGAGGAGGTTGGGCCGGAAGCGGGGGAGTGATGCCAATTTGTTTCCGGTTCGGCCACCGGTAACAGGAAAGCATTCGGTCGGAATTCTTGGCTTCTTGGCAGATCAATGCTGCGAGGGTCGTTTGCGACTATCATGACTTGCGGTCGAGGCGACCCATTGTTGAGTGTGTTCACGATGTACGGAAGAAGTGCAAGATGGAGGCAGCATGATGGAAACCCGCATCCAATCCAATATCAAGGGCAACAGAGACAGCACACAACTTACACATGGTGCAGAAGACACAGCCTCCAACCTACGACCCAGGAACAGTTTCAGGGCAGGGATCACGACACCCACACCCCCAACACTGACATCTCTTCGAAAAGACACTTCACTGAAACATCACAGTGCGTGCACAGCACAGAGAAGACAATCGATTGCACCACACCCATGGGCAAAAGGGCATAATGCGGGCAACTCTCCGTGGTGCTAGAGAGGAGACCCTCTGGAGCCACATAGCAGCACATCCAAGAGGGCCTAGTGCCCAAAGTACAGCAGAACGCAGTTCAGAGAAATCCATGATGATCCTAGCTACACTATCACCCACGCCTCTACTCATATTGCGCATCCCCAGTATGCATAGGAGCTCTGCTGCTTGGATATGGAGGGGTGGCTCACACTATTCGACTCAAAGAGCCTGCACTGGCATCGTTATCAGACAGCCTGTAACCACCTGAAGGCAGTCATTCACAACCATCTGGAACGTCCACACATGCCGCTGTGCTCGGTACAAAAGGAGTAAATAATCAAGATAATCAAGAACTGCCTTACAAATACTCCGAAAACAGCCAGGAGGGGGACCTCGCCTCATCCCGTCTATCCTGGACAGCCTCTTAAGAATCGAGGTGCGTGACCGAACACGTTCTCGCAAAAATGCTACATGCTGGTCCCATTCCAAACGGTCATCCAGAATCACTCCCAGATACCTGACACTTGTTGTTTTCGTGATGACTACGCCATCAATCCGAAGAAACCAAACCACTTGCAGGAGGGAAACAACTTTGCTTAACCGTCCCAGGAACGATCCTCTGCAGGTTACGGTAAGAGATGCCATCAATTCCTGGTGCGCTGCTGTCTTTACACTTGTCCGTTTATAGACCTTTCTCAGGTTAGAGAAAAGAGAAATTGGTCGGTAGTTGGCCACTAGCAACCTCACTGACCCCGGTTTATGAACGGGAATGAGGATGGCAAACAGCCATGCTTCGGGAACTGGCTTTCCATTGAAGACCGCTTGCAGGAGGGAAACAACTTTGTTACCGCCCTAGGAACGATCCTCTGCAGGTTACGGTAAGAGATGCCATCAATTCCTGGTGTTCTGCTGTCACAAACTCAGATTGTTCCCACGGGAGATCTACTGGGTAGTCACTACTAGAACCACACACTAGTGCAGGTGGCGGTAAACCCTTTGGAAGAAATACACGCTCGCAAATCGGTCGCAGACGGCATCAGCCATGGCTTCGCTGACCACCCCAGGAACTAGCCTCCGCAGGTTACGGTAAGAGATGCCATCAATTCCCGGTGTGTTGCTGTCTTTACACTTTGCAAGAGCCGTCACAAACTCAGATTGCTCCCATGGGAGATCTACTGGGTAGTCACTACTAGGACCACACACTGGTGCAGGTGGCGGTAAACCCTTTGGAAGGGCATACATGCTGGCAAATCGCTCCCGTGTGGGAAACACGGGAAGAACCAGGAGTTATTATATGCCAAGTGGCAGCCAGAGATGCCGCAGAGCAGACCCTGTCACAGACTCTATCTGTGTACTATTTCCGCTCCCTGCGAATAAGGTATGCTTATTCCCTAGATGTACCTATACCAGGTCGCATTACATGGGTGACACTTCCAGCGCCGGTAAGCCTGTCTCCTGTTATGGACAGCACAGGAGCATGTTGGAGTCCACCAAACTGGCTGAGTCTGCGACCCTAACAGTCGTCTTTGCTCCTACTGGGCTGCCACCCTGTTGGCTGCAACCCATTCACTCAAAATACCATTGGAAACTAGGGGTCGGGTTCTGCCCCCTCAAGTGCTGGTTGCTGCCATTCCCCAGAGGGAGCAGGATCGCCACCACTCTGATCATCTGATACTGAAAAGTGGAGGTGCTGCTCCATTCCCGGAGAACAGATAAAGAAATCCAGGACAGACTCCTGCACCATGTCCCGTTGCCACCGCAAAAAGGTTGGGGTCCCATCTTGCATTATACGTAAGCCTCACTGATCAATAGCGCAACTCAATCTTTGCCCTTTTGTGTCTACACGGACAGACCTCCAGTCAAAATGATAAGCATTGAAGTCTCCTGGAATTTTCCAGAGGGTAATGACTCAAGTCACCAGTAAAATCCTCAAATGTCTCCTGTTTTACAATGACATCCTGGTGAGTGGGAAGGGGGGGGGAGCATGACGAATCTTTAAATAAACTGTTGAATGCTTTACAAGATGCAGGAGCCAAACTTAGGATCGAGAAGTGCAAACTGTCACGGCCTGAATTAAAATATTTAGGCCACATGATAAATGCAGAAGGCCTGCATACACTCCCTGAGGTTATCGAAGCAGTTACAAACGCTCCTAACCCAACATGTATTCAAGAGGTACAGAGCTTTCTGGGTTTTGTAAACCATTACTCAAAATATCTACCAAATCTCAGTCATATTCTGTCACCAGTAACACGTTTATTATGCCCATGTTTGAAGTGGGTTTGGGGGGCAGAATGTGACCGAGCCGTGAGTAAAGTAAACGAATTATTTCTTAAATCAAAAGTTCTGGTTCGTTTCCATCCGAAATTAAAGCTCAAATTCGTTTGTGACTGCTCACCCTACGGAATCGGTGCGTGCCTCATGCATGTCATGAAAAACGCCGAATCTCGACCAATAGCTTTCGCGTCACGTAAGCTAACTCTAGCCGAAATGGGCTACTCGCATTTTGATCGGGAAGCTCTCAGCGTGGATTGGGGAGTGAAACGGTTTCATGAAAACGTTTATGGTCTGCAATTCATACTGCAGTCTGATCAGAAGGCTTTAGTTTGGATTTTTGGCCCTAAAAAGGAATACCGCTGATGGCAGCTGCCAGGGTTCAGCGTTGGGCAGTGATGCTTAATGCTTACGGTTATGAATTCGAACACATTCCCGGTAAACTTAACTTGACGGCTGATGCATTATCGCGACTTCCCCTCCCAAATACCGAGGAATTCGAAAAGGCAGAAGAGCAGTATAATATTCTTGCTTTAGAAACTATTTCTAATCTTCCAGTTTTAAACGAGACCAGTTTTAAAACGTCCAGGTTTACTCGTTCTTGAAAGTAAACATGATAAAATCCTTTCAAAAGTTTATCGTTATGTGAACCATGGCTGGCCTGACAAATGCGAAATTCCCGATCTGTTACCGCACTTCATACATCGTGCTGAAATCTCGGTCGAAAACGAAACCCTATATTGGGGGTATAGAGTCCTGGTGCCGACGGCCTTGCGGAGCCAAATCTTGAAAGATCTCCACAGTGCTCACTTAGGCATAGTTAAATTGAAAAGTTTAGCTAGACAAAAAGTCTGGTGGCGTAAGATTGACTCTGACATTTAAAATAGAGTCAAATCATGCCAAAATTGTCAAGAGTATAAAGATACTCAAACGTCTGGGCCAAAGCACATATGGGAATATCCACTTAAGCCGAATAATCGTATGCACGCTGATTTTCTCGGCCCGATGGACAATTACATGTTCTTCATTCTAGTAGACGCACATTCAAAAATTCCTTTTGTGCATAAAATGAAGTCAACAACGTCCGTGCGTGTCATTGACGTTTTAAACAATCATGTAGCTCTATATGGTTTAATGGACAGCTTAGTTACGGATAATGCTGCCCAATTTATGTCCTCAGAATTCCAAATTGGTTAAAATCCAATGGGATTAGGCACATGACTGGGCCAAGTTTTGCGCCTTAGACCACCAGCCTGGCCGAGGTCTATGTCCGTAATTTCAAGAGAGTCTACAAGGCCGCGCGGCGATAGGGGTCTGCTATTCAAGAGAGTATAAATTCTTATTTGTTATCAGCACGAATCACTATCTCTGCTACCACGCAAGCAACACCCAGAAAATTATATTTCAACCGAGAATTAAAGTCTCGGCTGGATTTATTATTCCCTGACCCTATTGCAGCCGCTCGCCGTAAACAATTAAAACAAGTACAGAGCACCCACCATCGTGAGTTGAAAACGTATCAAATAGGTGATGAGGTTTGGTATCGTGACTTTAGTACTACTAATGATAAACTATGGTAAGTAGGTGTCGTTAACCAAATACGTAGTAATCAATCCTATACTATCATTGATACTAACGGTACGATTCGCGAACATCGCTAACAACTCAGGTTACGTACCGCTGAAAAGGAATATCCAGAACAGCCACCAAACACACTTATTCCGATGGCGAAAAGCATAAATCCTCCGTGAATAATAATGAGCAACATCACGCTATTAAGAAATGTTAAAAGCCAAGTTCCGCTGACGTAGTTCCTGAGCGTCGATCTCTTGGCCAATCCAGAAAGTCGATTTCTATCATCAAGGGCTCAGATCCACCAATCCAACAGCTTGAAAAATCACCTGAGAATTTGCTACGCAAGTCACCAGTTGGCAGGCAAACTCCAGAGAAATCACCCCACACACACGAAGTTGATGAGTCTGCTAACGTAATTAACCAATCACCTTTGGCTAGTACCAGAGCCCCTCTCGAAGGAAATTCGAAGCCAGAAAGGTCACAACCTTCATCGGTTGTTACATCACCATCCGCTAAGCAATCGCCACCGAAGCCAGGTCAGGCTAACAAAAAAGCGAAACCGAATCACAATAAACGTAAAGTTGTGCTATCACCAACACAGGTTGAAATTGCTGCGCAACTTCAAAATGCTCAACATCGTTCAAAGAGACTGCATAGAGCTCCTAACAAGCTCAATTTGTAGTTTTTTTGCAAAAATTACCAGTTGGCCACAACTTCTCCTTTTTTTTTTGTTGTAATCCGTTGCCCGTGAATTAAACGATAATTCTTTTTAAACTGTAGCGAGTAACGCTAAAACGTTTTGTCCCCTAGTTATTCGTGCAGGGAATCGGCTCTGTTTATTTAAAAAATGTCCACCTTTAAAATTAGGTAAAAATGTAATGTACATTGTTGTTCGTGTGATAAATTGATTTCACGTTTTTATCCTTTTGTATCTTTTTTGTATTTAATGTAAATTCTTCACTCATCGGAACAAAAAATTGTTTGCAGCCACAATTTCCACTCCGGTGAATCCTAACCAAAAGGAACATTGGCACCGATCTTTTGGATGCCAGATGTCTTTATGCAAGCAACGATGTAGTGTTTTAGCTACAGAAATGGTTGCTGATACAAGAAATTAACCAAAAAAAGCTACAAGAAACAACAATAAATTAATTAGCTTTGTTGGTAATTGCAAAAGAAAAATTGCTCCATAGTAAATTTCAAACTGTTAATTTTTCAGACAGTTTCAAAAAAATGTCAATTTACTTAAAACCGAAATTATTATTTTTTACATCTTGTGTTTTTTGATTTTGTAAACAGGTTTCAAAAATAGTGTTTAGTTTTTCTCGAAAGCAAAAACTTATGTATCTTTCTTTAAAAATAGGTAGTGACTAAAAAAATACGTCTTGCCTTCGTAATCATGATTTTATTTCCAGCTAGGCTTAGATTTTTTTTTCTGTTTTTTTTTCCTGCTCTCTGTATTGTGGAGTCGTCACTTGTCAATATGTTAACCTTACCTAGATAACCCTTTAATTACCTAATAGGCTGACCCATTCAATGTATATAGCATTTATTGTATCACATGACTTCCTGTAGTAACAATATTAAGGAGGAGTAAACAAGAAGCCAGTCAGCTGTAGCCTACACTCTGGTAGTCCGTGTCAGTCATTCCCATTGGTGCCCACGCTGGGTTTAGGTTTGTCCATGCTAAGGACATCACAAAACAATTTATTATAATTAGGATCTGAGCGACGGCAGTTTATATACAGTGTAGCACTGTGCTTTTTGCTTCTATTTATCACAAGTTACATCTTTAAACTGCTGCAGTAGCCGCTATAATTAAGATAAATAGGTGTAAGTAGACTTCGATGAAAGATGGAAAAGTATATTTTCTAACAAGGGCAATTAAAACGTGTTCTTGTAACAGGAGCTAAGTTATGGCAGTTTATCTCCACTGTAGTGGTATACTTTTGCGTCTATTTACCACAAGTTACATCGTTAAACTGCTGCTGTAGCCGTTCTAATTAAGATAAATGGATGTAATTAGGCTTAGGTGAAAGATGGAGATTATTATTTTTTTTTTTTGAGAAATAATTTAAATCTGCCCCACTCTATAAGTATATTTTAAAATTATGAAAAACACTTGAATTTAGCTACCATTTTGGCCACCATCTTGGATATCTTATCGTGTGGAGTTCTGACACCTTTTTAGAGCATTTATTTGAATTCGGCAGACCTTAAAACCTAGCAATTGACACCAAACTTACATACGTTAGTACGATTTTGAATTTTGCTATTGTATAGCGACCATTTTAAAAACAAAAATGGCCGCCATGTTGTTTTTTGGACGTGTTTCAGGGGGCACCACTTCCTGAAAGTTTCTCATGGGTGTGGACATGAAGTACACGGATGATTGTGTTATCCTCACAAAGTGCAGTTTTCTTGAAAAATTTGCTGTTACCCGCAGGACTATCCTGCCCCTCCTCCATCATCCCCATTCCCTTCATCCTTTGAGGTCAACATCAGCAATGATTCCCCCAACACAACTTATTCTATCAGTATCAGACCCATAATTCTCTGACTCAATTACAGCAGATTTACTGGTTACCACACAAGGAGCCATTTCACCAACTTCCCCAACTTCCACATCACCACAATAATTGTGATCAACTTCCTGCATTAAACTACATCCATCTGTGCCTCTACTTCAACTCTGTCCTCTAATGATCCTTGACCCATTTCTACACACATTACATCATTGCCCAACAGAATTTGAGCATTTAATTCATCACTTATCCTCGTCTGAAAACTCTCATCACTTAACACACACGAAGGTGCCAAATCACCTGTGAAGTCACTAGCTGTAGTGCGAGACCGATTGCCTCGCTTTTTCTTTATTGTTGGCAGCGAGTCTCCTTTTTCTTCAGCCGCAAATTTACAGTCGGGACAACCGTTGATAAGACTAGCACTTCTTGGGAGCGGGGCTTGATCACCAAGACTCTCGGCCCCAGTACACTATTTGCAGTACACAACCAGGTGCATCGGTACTGCAGGTCACACTCAACTCGGTTTTCTTTGGAAAAGGATGGGCAGACACTTCACCACCACTATCTTCTCTACTACCACCACCACTGATCCGTAGTTGCCCCTCCTTGGCCTCACTTTCTGGGACAAAACACTCTTTTGAACTCACAGATCCCCTCTCACTTCAGATCGCGCCGTACGCAGATGATCGCAGTGCGGATCGCAGTACCTAGAGCAGGATGCGCAGAAAACGCTCGTACACACGCGGTGGAAATGTCCGCGCATCCAGCACCTAAGGCAATGCGGCACGCAATCACCCACTACTACCAGTGCCGGCACACCCTTTACGAAACAAATGTCAGGAACATCTTCTATTGTTTTGAATGGCTTCAACTTAAAAGTAACCATTCTCACCATCGTATCGCACACCTCCTTGCCCCTAATTATATAACGTTCGAAAATATGTGACTCCAGAGTGACAAAGTCCCGAAACGCCGCGGTTACAATACTTCCGCAGGAGTGATGCTGTGGGGTAACCAGTGGATTCACGCATGCATTGGCTGATTGTGCAAGATCATAAACTTCCGCTGGCTGACCATTAACCTTCACTTGAAACAACTTCCTCTTTGCTGCCGGCGATGCCAAGACAACTTCAAACGCACTACTAGTGCGCAGTGGTCCCACTGCATCAATCTGACCCTTCTCTACCACTTCTTCGACAAATAAGTAAATCTGGGACAAAGGATATTGGCGCCCTTTTTCTCCACACATTAGTACTAATGATTTCGTCATGTCTGCTGATAGTAGCCGTCCTCCATATAATTTTCTGAGAGCCATTATTTTCTGGGCATGGTTTTAATTAGTGTCACCCACAACTCTGGGAGTGTCTTTCCCTTCCTCAAATTCTGGCACAGCAGCAGAAAACATTTTCTAGACAACTTGAAGTACTACTTCTCGTTCGTCTTCCTTGCTTGCCATGCTGCTCAGAGACAAGTCTGACTCACCCTCAGGACGGCCGCCATCTTGCCTCCTTCCTACCACAATTGTGCTCAGTCTAAGACCATACTTAGAAACTGCTTGCTTTGAGATTCCCCGTTTTGCCGCTTCCGTCATCACAACATCAAACACATCTTCATCCACCACACCAGTGTTGATGTCGACATCAACACCTTCAATTTAAACAAGTCCTGCAGCAAGGCATCTACATCTTCTGACATGTCTTTCGGCGAACAAAGTTCAACAATAGTATCTTCAGGTAACAATGACATATCAATTATGTTGAAAAAGTAAACAATGATAATTAAAGAGAAATTTAGTTCTCCAGCAGTAAACGGCAATACGATGAATGAAAAGCATTTCTTTCAACCTATGCGGCTGACATTTGCACCCCTAAAATGTAAACTTAAATTTATCGATGTTATAATGAAAGATTTCTTTAGTTTAGCAGCTAGTATGTTATGTAGTTACTAGTGGATGTGTGTGTGGTCACAAAAGCCTGAAAACTACTGGCCTTAATAACTAAGCAGCACAACCAAGGCTCGTCTCTTCCCCTACTAAGTCACGTATCCTACAAAATTCTTTTTTAACCTATCGGCAACCTGCTCCTCCCCCACCTCTCCCTCTGCCTCCCCCGATCACGGTCTATTCGCCTGCGTTATGTTACGCTAGCCCCTTTACTCCTGCGTCACCCCACACAGAGATCCTTTTTTCCCTATGGCCGTCTCTGTCCTCCCCTCTCTCCCCCTCCCCCAACAATCATGGGTCATAAACATACCAACTGTGGCCGGCGAAATAACTTAGGCGAATTAATTACAATTAAACGTCACTACGCGTAAAACGTTTCACAACCACATTACAGTACAATCTCTTCGCCACCCGGTTACAGCAGGAGGAATACAAACCCTTCCCCACCCACCAAAAAACCAGCCACGTTGCGACTGTCTCTTCTCTGTTACGCAAGCTGGCCGCCAACTCCAACCCCTCCTTGCCACCACGTAGCGCCAACGCAATTATCCGCGGCTGCAATATTTTTTTTGTTTGCATTTGTCAGAACAGAGGCAAGCGAAAAGTACAAACACGAAGAGCACACGTGAACCGAATGAGAACTGTGAGCAAAGCTAAGCAACTTCACTCGGCCTTCTCAAGTGTGTGCACCATATCATAGGTGATGGCATTGAAGTACTTACCGCACCGAGTGAATTGTACTTGGTCAATATTTCCTTGAAAACTACATTTTTCGTCAATTTTCCTTGATGCGGCCATGAACTTAGCCAATAATGGCTCGTTATACTATC
This sequence comes from Lithobius niger, assembly GCA_023313725.1. Taxonomy (NCBI): domain Eukaryota; kingdom Metazoa; phylum Arthropoda; class Chilopoda; order Lithobiomorpha; family Lithobiidae; genus Lithobius; species Lithobius niger. The sequence goes on from JAHWFP010188623.1 coordinate 17,483, forward strand.
ACAGCAATGTCTCGGTTACTAACAATGCAAATCGTTATTGCACAAATGTCCAGATTCCCAAATTAATGCTCATCATCGCTTCCTCAATTTTCCTTGATGAGGGCCATGAACCCAGCCAAGAATGGCTCGTTATACTATCACCACAATGTCTCGGTTACTAACAATGCAAGTCGTTATTGTACAAATATGTTCGACGATGGTTTGCCAACAATGCACTAACACTGCCCGTTATTGCAACAATGCCGCAGAGGTATTTGTCCAGATCCCCAAATGCTCATCATCGCTTTGCTCCCCGCTAGCAACTTATAATGTTAGATAATTCAATTCCACAAATAAATTAGGTTTAGGTTACGTAGCTTTAATGGCTTGGAAGTCCCTTAAATTCTTGCGAAGGCAAAAATATCCAAAGAATATAACTTACCATAGTATGGCCTATAGCATTTTACACAATTAAAAAAAAACGAAATGTTTAACTTTTAATATTATTTCTTGGCCTTTGATGGTGCTGTTCAGTAAAATTTGCATTTCGTATGCGTAAGTTTTTAATTACTTCCTCAAAAGGATAAAGAGTCTATTCAAAATTGCAATAATAACCTGAAATTATTTTAAATAACCATTGGGGCTTAACAGCTTTGTTACAATACGCTAGTGGTACGATACATTATAAATTTTAAATTTATTCTAAATTGTAAGTAATATAAATTATACATTATAAGTTTTTCTGTCTTTCTTGAATGCTGAATACAACGGTTTTTAATTGTTCTTTGCGTATTTTAAAGGGTTCAAAGAAAAAAAAAGGGGAAAGATATCTCAATATCTGCGCTTCAAAAATCAGTTGTGTAACTAAAAATGATTCATTCGAATCAAATAACAGCAGAGCATTCCATGGTCTAAAATTTATTTCATTTCAAATTGGGACGTCCGATGTCGTCTAACGAACAAAAAATGTTTGAAAAAAGGAAAGAAGTCAATGATGTTCAGAATAGGTCTCATAGCCGTTTACACTAGTACGGTCAGCCTAGACTGGAATGGACTTTACAGTGGTCCCCTTTTCAGTCGACGCCAGATCAGCTTCTTCAAGTAACTAAGCTGAGCTAAACCACCACTTAGCCACCAATTCCAGTCAAAAGAATGAAATTAATGAACCTAATGAAAGGAAGTTAACTCTAAATATTAGTAATAAACAAATGTTGGTGCCAGTGTGTTTCTTCGTTTATTCTGTTAAAATTTAGAAACATTAATTAATTTTGAATTATCCATGTATGTAGTCGATATTTGACCATACTTCTTTTTCTTTCTAGCTATCAACGAGCAATATGATTCGTACTGGTCTAAAATTTGTTTTATTTCAAGATCGACAGTCAAATTGTCGTCTAGCGAGCAATACAAATTTTCGGAAAAAAGAAACGCAATCCATCTTAGATTTGGGGTTTGGTTAACATCGCTGTGATGTGTGGAGCTGTAAGTTTGCTGCGCTCCCAGCCGAAGCCATGGCGCCAGGTGATGTGTGGAACAGTGGCATCCCGAGTCACAGCACAGTAACTCAAGGTTGGCGCTAATGACCTAGTTGTCGACGCGCCATTAAGTCTCACTCCCCCCCCCCCCACCCCCACCCCCTTCGGTGAACATTATTGATATTGTGCATTCGGTTGGATCATCCGGAAAAAAATGTTAATACGTAAACAGTAAATAATAAATTATAAGGCTACACTTTACAGCGGACATTTGGGGGCTGAAAGCGAGTAATTCGTTACCTGAAGAAGACAAAAAGCAATTAGCCATACCTTTACAAGTTCAAATAAAATGTTGTGTAGTTTGACTGGCGCAAAGTCCTACAAAGTCCTACAAAGTCGAGTAGAAGTAGACCAGAAATGCGGCCCTTAATAGCGTTGCAATAACAAGTGGCATGACCGCTCCTAATGCAAAGAGTTTCTTTGTGCAGCAACTTCGAATAGGAAAAGTGCTCTTTCCAAAGCTCTTTCTTCCCAAAATTTATTGAAACACTTAAAGCCTGAACAGGACTGGAGTCTGTAGCCAGGATCCGCCCAGGGAGCAACACCGTTGTAGTGGAAAGTCCTGTGTTCGAGCCCCCGTCAGGGTAGTTGTCTTTTCTTTCTTTCAAGATTAGTATTTTTACAAGATTAGTAATCTTGTATTCTCACGAAGGCCTGTCTTTAATGCAGAATGTTTGCTTCGTTTACCATTTACCTGGTGGTTTATTCTTTATATTTCTAACAAATTTTCGATTTATTTATTATTCTTTTAATTTCTGGGATCCTTACATCAGCTGAAACAAACTGTTTGTAGAGGAGAAACGGTTCAATAGATCCCATAGCCACTGAAGGAATCTGCATGGTATATGTCACACTGCCCTCATTAAGATTTTCAGGCAGAGACTTTGTGAGGGTCCCTTTTCAGTCATCAACCAGATCGGCCTCTTGAACAATATAGGCAATATAGGCAAATGATGGCAATTTTGGTGGTGGGTGAAGCTGTTGAGAGATTGTTCTCACCATGCCACGATAAAATTTCATTCATCCTATGCTATTTGCCCAACAGATAAGTTGACCTTGGTATATTTAACCTCTGTATATACGTTCATTAATACAGCATTTAACCCAGGGCATTCCAACATCCTGGTCAGCAATTTCAACCTCTCTACTGTCGAGTGAGATCTTTTGAGCCCCGTAGAGGGTCACCATGAGCAGTTCCTTGACTTGATTGCACCTCTGGGACTTAAACAGCTAGTAGACATTCCAACCAGGGGAAATAATATTCTGGATTTGGTTTTTAAGCATGAAGATAGTCTGGTATATGGCCTGTACATTAGAGCTCATTTCGGTAATAGCAATTACTGCGTGATTAGATTTCGTTTAAACTTATCACGTTTGGGGGCAGCCAACCCCTGTCTCATGCTCTGGTTCAGCGTAGACCCACCCTTAACTTTGCTGAGCTTAAAGTTTCTTTTCCATTGTTAACTGGAATAGTTTGATTTTTGATATTTACCATGGTATCAACCAGGCCTGGACTTATTTTCTTCAGGTCTTAAAAGGTCATATTAATCAAAGTCAGGTACGATATTTGCCGTTTTTGGTGGGTCGTACAGGCACACCCAGATATATCGTAAAACTTCGTCAACGTAAGATTAAACTATGGAGAAGCTATAAATTACACACAAACTTTACTCTCAATCGACAAAGCACTGGAATTGTGTCAGGGAATTTGCTGTGCTACGCAAAGGCAACTTGGTCTCCCTCTTTAACTGTATTGACGTAAAAACGTATCTTCTCGAACCCTCCCTACACTTCAGGTGGCTGATGGCTTTGTCGTGGACACTGAGGGGAAGGCGGAAGTTCTAAGAGCTACTTTCGCTTCGAATTACTTTATAGACGATGGTGCCCCATCACTGCTCCCGCAGCAGATTGTAAACTTGGATGCAAAGTGTTCGGAAGCATCTTTCCACCAACATTCTGTTATTGCATCTCTGAATAAACTTAACCTAGTAAATCCTGTGGTCCAGATGGCCTATCGGTTTTTCTTCTTAAAACCATTTCATTAGAAATCAGCTACCCTCTTTCTAAACTTTTTTCGTTGTCCTTTGCTCAGGGTAGGATGCCTGACTCGTGAAGCCAGGCAAATGTAATTCCAGTATTTAAGAAGGGTTCTCCCTGTGATCCATTGAATTATAGGCCAATCGCTCTAACTTGTGTTGCATGTAAGGCATGGAATCCATAACTCATGATACTCTGGTTAGTTTCTTGGGAGAGCATTCTGTAATCCATCACGACCAGTTTGGTTTTCTCCCTAATGGTCTGTAATGCACCAACTCTTACTGGTCCTTGACTGTTGGACAAGTGCCCTGGACTTGGGATTTCCTACTGATACTGTTTACTTTGACTTCATGAAAGCTATTGATTCTGTAATCCATCGTAGACTGCTTCTTAAAATGAATACCTGTGGTATTGTGGGCAGTCTCAAAAAATAGTTGGCCACTTTCCTCCATAATTGCCAGTAAAGGGTGCTCATTGAGGGCTTCTTTTCGTCATGGTCAAATGTGCCATGAGACCTCAGGGACTGTACGAGACCTGGGAATATGGTTCACAAGCGACCTGAAATCATCTGCCCGTTGCAAGAACATTGCCTCAGCTTTTAGTCGGTCTGCCATCGTTAAAAGATGCTTTGCCTCTGGTAATACTGCAACCTTGGTCTGGGCCTTTAAAGTGTTTGTGCACCCCTTTACTTAAGTATGCGACTCCTGTGTGGTCACCCTACTTGGCTCGCGACATTGATGCTGCTGAGAGGCTCCAGCGGCATTTCACCAAGGGTCTACCAGGGTTCAGGGAGGTTGCTTATTGGGAGCACCTGGAACGTTTGGGTCTCGAGTTGCTGAAATTGTGCAGAATTAAATTTGACTTGATTCTAACTTTCAAAATTCTAAACAACTTACTTGAGGAGGACCTTCCTTTTTTTCGATTTGGCTCATTGGGTTCAATGTACGCGGGATCACAACTGGGAGCTTGCAGTGCCGGATGCTAGGCTCGATTAGTGTCAAAACATTTTCTCTGAGAGGGTGGTAAATAATTTATTATTATTATTATTATTATTATTATTATTATTATTCGTCCTAATTCGATTACAAAGAGTACAAAATAAACTTGTAAAAGTACTTTTCGGAACTGAAAATGAAAACACTAATGAAATTTACTATAAAAACAATATTTTAAAAATTGAAGACCTACGTGATTATGTGATTATAACAAATAATTACTATAGTAGTATATATAAGCATCCTCAAGAATCAAAAAGGGAACTTAGACCTACCTCAATTAAATTAAAAAATCCTGAATGGAACAACTCGTATGGAACAAGAAATAGAGCATATTACATTCCAAATATATTTAATAATCTAGATAAAAAGTTAACAAATTATACAAGTATCTGCACATTAAAAAAAACGTTACAATTAAATTTGGTAGAAGGGTATACAAAATAGAAAAGTATAAACGAAGGGTATAAGTAGGAATGAAGGAAATAATAAAAATTTAAATAATAGTGTAAATAAAGCAATGGATGTGTAAATGTGTATGTATGTGCTATTTATTCACTTTATGTATATATTATTTAGTTTCTTATGTATGTATTATTTAATATATGTATGTACTGTGTATTGTCGCTCACACAAGTGTTATGCTTCGAGCAATGTGGACAATAAAATATATATATTATTAAAATTATTATTATTATTAGGCATTGATATGACCAAAAATGAAAATATGAAAGACACTATCCATCGTATTGAGAAGGATTTGAAATTGTTAATTACAGAGACGGTCAAATTGAAAGAGTGCATCGATTGCCAAGTAAAAATAAAACTCGGTCCCAATTCATAGGTGGCAATTTAGTTCTGTGAATACAGAGATGCATGGCTTCAATCCAGAAAGATGCTTGTAACTAATGATTACATTTTTCAAAATGGAAACCACAAAAGAATTATTATTAATGAACACATGACACCACACTATAAAACCCCATTCTGGAAAACCAAGCAATTTGCAAAAGACAATGACTATAAATATGTGGGGTTTAAAGAAGGGAAAATCTAAATGAGAAAAAATGAACGAGAAAAAGAGATTATATTTGTAAAATCAGAAGCTGATCTAGCTAATAATGATCAAACCAAAACCATACTACATAATGCAGGAGAATGAAAAAGCATATGTAAATGAAATACATGCTGAATCATAACTTGCAAAAAATTCACAATGGGCAAATAGCTCTTTTGCATGTTAATATTAGGAATTTAAGAAAAAACTGGGATATGTTTAAGCATGAACTTGACATAATTAATGTAAAATGGGATGTCATTATGGTCTCAGAGATTAGTATTAAGTGTGAAGAAAACTCCTTATATTGTACGGTAAATTATGATTCACATTGGATAAACAGACAGAATACTAAATTAGGTGGCGGTCTGGTCGCTTTTTTTTAAACAAGGTGTATAATGTACTGTCAGCAAATTGAAATAAATGCTCAAAATGACACCATGTGAATAAACTTATGTAACAATAGTATCAAATTAAGTATATTACTATTATACAGACAACCAATCACAAATGTTTCGAATTTTTTTAAAGATTTAGGTGGAGTTTTAAAGGGATAGATAAAATTGACAATGTTATTGTTATTGGTGACGTTAATATTGATTTACTAGATAAAAAGGATGATAAATAAAAAACCAATGTCAGCATGGTAGACATTCTTATGAAGGTTTCATGGTAAAATTAGGTTATGAACCTAAAAATCAACTCTCCTACAAGAGTTGAAGTAAGAAAATATATTATCACCAAATCATGCATCGACCATACCTTTTTTAAATCAAAGAAATTGTCAAGTACTAGGCTCACAATCTGTGAAAAACTAGCAGATAATTACTTTGTAGGATTAATAGTAGACCCAAATGAAGCAAGAGTACACCCTCAGGAAAAGCTGAAGGACAAATCAAAGATGTTCCAAGATGACGAAAACATAATTAAGGAACTGAATTCTGTTGACTGGTCTTATTTACGTCAGATAAGCTCATCTAATGATATGTGCAATGCATTAGAATAATACTAGAACAAGTTTTATTAAAAACAGAACAACTAGCAACAATCTATACTTCCAAAGAAAAAATGGGTTACTCCTGACATCCTGCGTGACATAACCACCAAAAACAAACTCTGGAAATAGTCGATTCTGAAATCTTATATAAATATACGGAACTGAAAGCTAAAATAGCAAAAAGCATCTATCTGAATAAACAAAAAAATATTAAAGATTCCTTGCAGCAGGAGAACAACAACAAAAAGAATATGTAGCTGAAAATTAATGAACTTGCCGGGAATAAAAAAGAAAACATTGATGAAAAGCTGTCCAAAAGTTTTCATAGAGAAGATATAAAGTGTCAGAAACAATTTTAAAAATAATTTTGTGTCACAAGATGAAAAAATTAAGTAAGAAACACAATTACAATAGAAATGAAATGAAGCAGAGAGACGCTTACCCTTGTGTACAGCACACCATGTCTGTTAAAGGAGCAGAACCTTTCGAAATTACAAAGATTTTGCGAGATTCGAAGTCCAAATACTCTGTTGGAATTGATGGTTTTTATGGTTGATCACTTTAAGAAGAGTAGTGATAACTCTGTTATTTTCTTTTTTCTCATAAACAGTATAATTGAAAATGAGCATTGGCCAGATAGTCTAAAAATTCAAGTTTTACGACCAATTTAAAAAAAGGTGTGAAAGATGACTATAATAACTACAGACCTCTTGCTCTTCTACCGGTTATAAATAAAGTCATTGGTTTTCAAATTGAAAGGTTCCTTAAAGTCATCATTAAGCTACAATTTGGATTCTAAAAATTAAAAGGCATGTATAAAAAATGATATTATTAGAGCACTGAATGAAGGAAAATATGTAGGTGCAATACTAATTGACCTAACCAAAGCATTTGATACTTTATGCAAAAATATTATACTGGAATATTATACTGGAAACATAGGTTAAGAGGGAAAATATATAATATAATAAATAACTACATGACATGACAGCAAAGTAGTGTTAAAATAGGAGATAAAAAAAGCAGTTGGAAAAAATGGCATTCGGTGTACTGCAAGGCTCAGTCCTAGGACCTTTGCTTTTCCTAATATATATCAACTAGTTGTGCCCGTGCACATGCTGCGCACCACCCCTCCCCTACCCACCACCCACATATCCCTGCACCCCTTCCCCTGCCACACCACGTTGCATCCAGTTCCTGCACTCCCATAGTGTGGGTTCTCAATATCTCTCTGCCTCCCTCTGGCACCTCAGGTGTTTGGTCTTTGGTTTTAAATTTATCAAACCGAAGGCCGAACATGTGAATGGATCCCACATATGCCCTCCCCCCCCCACAATTACTTTAACCCCCAGTCCCCACACTCCTGCCCCCTCCCGGATTCGCATAAGTGTCCCCCCATACACGCTTGCCCACCTCCCCTTCCCGAAAACGTTACCCCGTGACATTCTCCCTTTGCTGCAGCCCCAGAAAAGTCGCTAGCGTGTGTTTGACTGAAAGCTAAAAAAAAACCCTATCACTGAGAAATTCAGCATTCATTAAGCAAGTAATCCATGTAAATCCTTTGAAACAATTCACTTCGGTAGCGCGCATTGCCCACCACACACACTTGCCCTAGCACCCTCTCCAGCACCCCCCGAAAACGCCGCCCCGTGACATTTCCAATTTGGTGCAGCCCCGGAAAAGTCGCATGCATATGTTTGACTGACGGCTAAAACAAGTCCTGAGAAATCCAGTATTCAGTAAGCAAGTAACCCTTTCTCAAACTCAATTAATTTGTGGTTGTAAAAGAGGTATCAAAGTCCAGTTGTTCCCGGAAGACAAAAACCGCAACACATATATGGCAGAAATTTAATTTTCGGAAATTGATTGCAATTGCTTGATTTCCTTGGTCACAATAATACAGATAAAATTTATAAAAATACAAGGACAGAAATGGGCTTATGCTGTGTGGGCCGCCATGATGTATGATTTGCAACCATCTCTTCGAAGACTTTGGAAAAGTGTTATAACCCGAACCTGTAATCCAAAGCCGTCAATAGACGGCGACATGGCAGGTTTGGTAAGTGGTGCCATCTGTTCGAAGACGTTGGAAAAGTGTCCCAACCCGAATTTGAAGACGAATCCCGTCAACAGATGGCACTACAGGGTGAGGTACTTGCTTGTATGACGGAATGGCATAGCCTGTGACTTGGCCGCCTGTTCCGTATTATATATATAGATGATATAATAGCTCTTCAAAGTAACACTATTGTAACATTACATGCTGATGATATTTTTTATTATCAATACATTCAGTAAACAGGAAAATGCTAAAACACTTACAAGAAGATTTTAAAAAATTTACAGGTGTATTTACAAGAAAAATAGCTAATATTAAATGGAAGAAGAAACTGCATATTTACCAATACACTCGTCACATATGAATGCGGAGATTGGGGAAATAACAATGCGCAACAAAATATGGTAGAAACAAAATAAACAATGCAAATGTAAAACTATTAAAAAAATTAACAAAACCGTACATTTGGGATTAAAATTAGAAAAAAACTGGAAATTTTACGACCATATAAATAACATAATACTAAAAATAAGACGTATGATACCAACAATGTTTAAACTAAACAGAATACTTAATGAAAAAAAAACCAGTTTTTAATGCATTACTCATGTCAAACATCAAATATGGAACTACAGTGTATGGAACAACGACTAACAGTATAATTGCACAACTTGAGAAAGTTACAAACAAGGCAATTAATTATTGTTTAAAGACAGTAAACTAACACATAGTAAAGACATATATAAAAAAATTAAAATATTTAATTTACAGCAAACATTAGTTTGGAGTATAACAAAAAAGAATTATTTTAAGAACATATATGAAGTTAAAACTAGCAAAACTGTAGGAGGCACCAATAAATGGCTAATAGAACCAAAATGGACTAATTCGTATGGGAGACGTGTAATGAAATACCAAATACCTTATCAATTTAGTAAACTACCAGCACACCTATGGTACCAGAATAATCATAATGAAGTTGACAAGAAGAATAAAAATTTTATATTCGACCAATAATAAACTAACATAACTAAATTAAGATAACTAATATAACGTACTAAATTTAATAGGAATATATGTAAAAATGTATAATAACTTTCAATTTGTTGCTAGCGCAACCTGAATGGCAAGGACCCAGCGGTAGCCAACAGCCACCCGCCGTTAAAACAAATTTTAAAAAATAACTTACAGTAGTCTAAAAGTTTTAAAATGCAGGTGTCGCTATCAGCCATACGCCGTTAAAACCAAAAAAAAAAAAAAATAATAATAATTTACAGTAGTTTAAAAGTTTAAAAAATGCAGGTGTCGCTATCAGCCACCCACCGTTAAATCAAATAAAAAATATAACTTACAGTAGTTTAAAAGGTAAAATCGAGACAATGGTGCAACAGCAAGGGAGGGGTTGATGGGATTTGGTTAGTGGTCACGAATGCCTTACCACCAAGGTTAGACCTACCAGGGACACAGTGGCCCCCAATGGCATCGCCAAACGTGAGGGACAAGTGAGGGGGGTATGACTCATGATTATAATTTAACATGCACAAATAACTGTAAATTTATTACTTAATTGCACTTACAAGTTCTTTTGGATCTTCGTGCCTGTACAAACAACAACTTGTACAATACAGCACCAGTATTATCGTTATTATTATTATAATGCTGGAACACAAAATTTTAACTTTCCAAAATTTACATAAATTAACTGTTATTAATAAAAATTTTTTGACCAAACATTACAAAATAAAATTGCGAGACCATCATGTAATAATACGGCTTGGGTCAAAATCCCACCCTGGAGAAATTCATATGGGAGAAGAAATAACGCTTTTGTCCTTCCTACAATTTTAAATGAATTACCATTGAATTTAAGAACAAACCTAAGACCACATAATATTAATAAAACAGTAACGAACTGGTTAATAAACAACTAAAAACTATCCCTACTTGGACACCTAAACTAGTGTGAGTGATATAATATACTGCATTTGTAATAAATATAAAATTTGTAGGCTAATGCATTATATGCAATTCTTTTCAAGCAACTTAATGAATGCTGTTAATATTGTATTTTTTCGATTCTGTTTTCTCTTCAGAGCACATACAAGCATTGTTTTGTTTCGTGCCTTGGTTGCTTACAATTCTGTGTACATACACTGAATAAATTATTATTATTATTATTATTATTAATAATAAGGTAGTACGTAGCAAAAAAAAATTAAATAAATAAATAAATAATTAATTTTCTTTTTTGTGTAAATATTGTATATTGTAAATATTCTATACTATTATTATGAAATGTTAAATATTGTTATTAAATATCATTATTATTATACTGTAAATAAATGTTTTGTATTATGTGATGTATCGAGATGATTAGTGAATAGTATTTTCATAACGGAATACTAATATGGTAACTCTGTATGTAAATTTATTTAATTGTATGTATTTATTGCTGCTCTCACAAGTTCTGCAGAACTTCGAGCATGTTTCCTGCAATAAAATTATTATTATTATTATTACTATTATTATTATTATTGATAGTGATGTACATATACTTAAATAAATCATTATTATTATTATTATTATTAAATTTGCCTGGGTTGAGGCTAGAATCTGGGTGTGGACGATTTTCCATTCTCCCACACTGGAATGATTTTCAGTGGTTAAATAAACTAAATGCAACAAACAACACAGCAAACGGAAAGATGACATTCTGGTGAGTGTTTAGAGACCAACAGCAAGTTTTTTAATGCAATACTTTTGGAGGATTGGCGTCTTAAACTTTTGAACTGTACGAGCAAGAATCTAAGTTATGAAAATGAAGTTCGCATATGACGTCACTATCACAAATGACGTCAATATCACAAATGACGTAATATGTACAAATGACGGTGGAAGAGCGTGGTAGGAAAAACTGCGTCCGGAATAAACTCATATTCGTAAAGTGAAAGAGAGGTTCAGTAAACGTTTTACACAAAATGTCAAGGTGCGGATATTGTGAGGAGAAATTAGGTAGACAAAATGATTGTGTAACTTGTGCTAACTGCAAATCAAAATACCATTTTGATGAATATTCAGGTATCTCAGTGGCAACATGGAAAGCAAAAGGAAAGGACAAAAGTACATGGAAATCTGGAAGATGCAGACAAGAAGATACAACAAATAAAGAAAATGAAAACGAAAATGAAAGTGAAAACGAAGCAAACACAAACAGAAAAACTAACAATATGAAGGATAAAGCAGAAAATAACGAATATTCTGAAGATCCACTAGGGGACCCTGGAAAGGACACGCAGAAAAGGAAAATCAACCTGGAATTGTGGAGAATACTAGAAATCAAGTTATAACAGATGATTTTTTGTCACTAAAAACACCATAAAATGGACAAAGTACTATCAAAATATGACAAACTCATAGGGATGCAACAAGAGATACAAGATGTTATAAAATCTTTGAACTATCTGACCCAAGAACAAAAAGATATTAAGAAGGAACATGCAGAAATTAAAGACCAATTAAAAATCATGGAAGATAGAATAACAAAAATATAACAGGAAAAGGAGTAAAAAGCACAGATCTAGAGTTGAAAATTCACCAATTAGATATTGAAGCTAAAGAGAAAGAACAATATGACAGGAACCGCAACTTAGAATTAATCAGTTACAATGGATGGATGATGAGAAATTAGTTGAACTGATACCAAAACTGGCGGACATTTATGTGACACACTTCAGAAATGATCAAATTGAAGCTGCACGTCGCATTCCTAACAAGAATCCCAAGAAAGCAAGCAGTATTATAATTCAGTTCAAACACAGAGAATACCGAACAGAATGGCTAAACAACAGGAAAAAAAACATAACAAACGATGTCAAAAAACTATGCAGAAGAAAATAATATCATGTATGTTTGGTTTAGCAATGGGAAAGTGTTAATGAGAAAGAACGAAAATGAACAAAAGGTCATGACAATTCGTTCAGAATTAGATTTAACCAACTGAACTTAAGCTAATATAGAGATTCCAACATAAAATTCGTAAATCACACTACTGAGAATTTCGATGAATTGAAAATACTTCACGACAAGGAAGTGAAAAATAATCATGCATTTAAAATTTTGCATGTAAATATTAGAAGTTTGAGAAAAAATTGGGAAACACTATTAATTAACTTAGAAAAAAGTTTAATCATTGGGATCTTATTGCAATAACAGAAATCAACATTATAGAAGAAGAAAAAGTTAATTATGCAATTAGAGGGGTACTTAAAAAGTATAGTTATAAGAGAAAATACTAAGAGAGGAGGGGGAATAATGGTATTTCTTAAGACAAAATATTCTAACAAAAACTTAGAATTTAAGCATCATAATTTAAAAGAGAATGATTGTTTGATATTAAAATTTAACACTGAAGAACACTTCATAGAAGTTAACATTATTTACAGAAAACCAGACACAAATAAATTTAAATTTATCACAGAATTTTAAAAATTTTTATAAAAAATGAAAAATCTAATAAAACATGTATGTATTTGGGGGATATAAACATAGATATTTTGGAGCACGAAAATATAGATAGACAAACATGAACAAAATTTGATAGATAAATACGAAAATGTACTGGCAAAATTGGGTTTTGAAAAAAAAATAAACTCCCCAACTAGAGTTGAAGTTATTAAAAAGAAAAAGAAAGATGAATTTTATAAACAAATATCATGTATAGATCATATTTATACAAAAACGAATAATCAAATTATACAAGGTTTCACAATTGAAGAAAAAATTGCAGACCACTATTTTACAGGATGTTGGATTCTTAACACAAAATAACTTTTAAAATTAATCAAACTGATATTAACAAAAGCTTAAACAGAGATAACACAATAAATAAAATAAAATAAAATAAAATGATAAAGAAATAATTAAAGAACTAGATAAAGTAGATTGGAATATAATAAAACAATTTGCTAATATTGACGAAATGTATAAGGAAATGGACAAAATCATCAAAAGTATTTATGATAAAAATTCTAAAATTATACAAAATAAAAATAAGCAAAACATAAAATAAAAAAGAAATGGATAACATTGGATACAATTAAATTAATTGAGGTAAAAATAAACTGTGGTCAGAGATTAAATCACAGAAGATAATTAATGAAGAATTGAAAAAAGCAGTATAATTCAATTAAAAAAGAAGTTAAAAAAAGTCACCGAGGATAAACAAAACTTTTATACAAACATTTTAGAAAAGTCAAAAACAGAAAATAAAACAATGTGGGATGTAGTAACTGTATTAACAGGAAAGAAAAATAAATTAATAAGCATTGATCAAACAATAAAAACAGAATTTTCCGAATTCAGTATAAATCGAATTTGTAATAAATTTAATGAAAATTTTAAACAACAGATACCAAAACTGAAATCTAAATATGAAGGTAAAACAAACAATTTTACTAAGGGAGTATTCTATAAAAAAGAATTTCAAAGTCTTAGATCAAATAACAACACAACTAACACAATGTATATTACGGAACTAACAATACCAGAAATTCAAATGATCATAGACAATATAAATAATACAAACACAACAGGAATAGATGGGGGGGGGTTGAGGCTTAATGGCGCGTCGACAACTTGGAATAGATGGTATACAGACTAAACATATAAAAGAGAGTAAAAATAATATATCAAATGCAGTATGTATAATTATAAATAAAATGACAGATGAAGAAAAATGGCCAGCCTTACTAAAAATTCAAGCTTACGTCCATTACATAAAAAGGGAGATAAAAAAGTCCTTAATAATTACAGACCAATTTCCCTACTATCAGTGATAAATAAAATTATAGAGAAATTGTTTTGCCAACAAAATTAATTCCTTATGGAAAAATACAATTTATTAAGTAATATACAATTTAGTTATAGGAAAAAAAAGGAACAAATGACTTGTTAGTGGAAATTAATTAACTAATTACATAAATAAAGAAATCACAAGGTAAAGGGTAAATGAAGCAAGCAGTCTGCATTAAAAACTGTCCTTGTGAGGAAACACAATACACTAGTCTGAGAAAGAAAGAAAAGACTACTGCCTCGACTGGGACTCGAACCCAGGACATCCCATTTGCTAGCCGGGCGCTCTACCACTGCGCTACCGGGGCAAGAGCGCCCGGCTAGTAAACGGGATGTCCTGGGTTCGAGCCCCAGTCGAGGCAGTAGTCTTTTCTTTCTTTCTCAGACTAGTGTATTGTGTTTCCTCACAAGGACAGTCTTTAATGCAGACTGCTTGCTTCTTTTAACTAATTACAGATGCATTAAATAAAGGAAAGTATGTAGGAACTATT
>JAHWFP010188624.1:0-15051 GCA_023313725.1 Lithobius niger
AAAAAAAAAAAAGAGGAAATAGATTAAGATTAAAATATGAGATGCCGCAATGGAACAATGTGTATGGAAAACGAAACAAAAATTGGTATGTTCCAGATATCTTTAATAAAATACCAGAAAGAATAATGAACTATAATACAATAAACGAATTGAAATTCAACTTAAAAAATGAAATATTTTTAAGTCAAAGCTAATGAAGTTGCATCCATGACATATAAACAAATGGATTATTACTTGAGGTGAAGTGCAAATTAAATATTTTATTTCTGTAATTAAGTGTATATTAAATGTGTTGGACGAAGGTCTCATGGATCACTGAATCTAGAACGCCATTTGCACTTCACATAAATACTTTTATTTGGGCCCAGGCCTACGTTAAAGTTAGCTCACGTTTTACCCAAAGTCAAACATTTACAAATCTCCAACCGCCAACAACACCACAACAATTTACAGCCCCGAACAATGGACAGTACAGCGTCATACGTGATTATCGTTACGCACCTGCCACAGCAAAATGTATTAAATGTAATAGATGTGTTACACATACATTAAATGTATATATGAAAAATTATTGAACAGGAAAATTGAATTAACATTGTAAATAACCAAATTTCAGTTGGGGAGTGTTGTGTTGAGTGATGTGATAATTGGAAATGATAATTGAAAGCTCACACAAACTGCTTTTTTCATAAAGCTGTTTCGAGCGTACAATGTAACAATTGTATTGTAATATAATAATTATTATTATTATTATTATTTCGGTGCATCTTGAGAATGTATGTATACAATGAATCATTCTTATTCCACTTGCAATTTTTGCGAATGTTTGAAGGTATTTTTAATTGATGCTGTCAGAGGATTTGCACTTTTGCGGCATATGGGCTATCAACGATTTTTGGATCACTCCCCCTCTCTAATATTTTCACGTATTTTAGATTTATCGAAAAATATACGAACTTTTTTGCAATTTTACCCGTTTTTTTCTATCGTATTTCGTTGTATCTCGTGGCTGTAGGCCCCTAAGCAACCCTCTAAATATACCAGTAACTGCTATATAAACAATTCAATCTATCTTTTAACTTCTCGTATTCCGTAGTGCCACTCTAGTCAAGCTCACGAAAATTTTGCAAATGCTATTTTCCATTTTTCGGGTGCTTGAATTCTATCCAAGCAAAGTGGCAGACGCAATGCGCTGGTAGCAGTATTGGCCCATCGGCTCGGTTAAATCCCTCCCCCCCTTACTTACAACGTTATGGGGGGGGGGGGGGGGGGGGCTGTAATTTTGGGAGGGGGAAATTCACCCACTTTAAAATACAAAAAAATTGGCTGTTTCTCGGCGTTCGTCCTCCCCACAACTTTCGAAAATCGACGCCCTTCTGTTTTACATTATTTTTTAAACATTGTTAATATGCAACAATGCCAAACTGAACATTAAATAAATTTTTGCGTTTGCAAGGAGATACTGCAATAGTAATAAAAATGTTAATCAAATGAAAATAGGTGACTGCTGTCCTTGAAATCTAATGAAACCAAAAAAAAAAAAAAAAAGAAATGGACCAGGAAACTAGACTGACGTTTCCATTTCATAATTACTAAGAAAAAAATGGATTTCATTAATTTGGACCAAAAATTACTGATATCTACCCCAAAACAAAACTTGTTAAGGATTCCCGCCAAGCTTTTCGGCCGTGGGAATTCGTGATATCAAACGCCAAGCTCTTACACCAAGCTAATCCCACCGACTAATACTTCAAACGTTAAATGAAATAATTAAAAATTGCGCAGTAAGCAATTTTCATATATTTCATTTACCTTCGAACTATTACTCGGTGGGATTAGCTTGGCAAAAGAGCTTGGCGTTTGATATCACGACTTCTCACGGCCGAAATGCTTGGCGGGAATCCTTAACAACTTTTGTTTTGGGGTAGGCTACTGGCAACTGGCTACTGATAACGCTTTTTTTGTGTCACGAAGATAAATTCTTCCATGCTGTGAAAAAAGCTGGTTGTTAGCTGATTTTACAGATATTACTCTGGAGATGTGCCCTTTTCATAACGCTTCTTCTAATTGGTCAAGTGTTTCAAGAGTTACGGACGTATAAACGACAAAATTGATTGTTTTACATTGTTTTAAACATTGTTATTATTTTCTACAATGCCAAACTGAACATTGAATAAATCCCTGCTAGGAGATACTGCAGTATTAATACGAAATATTAATCATATGAAAAAAAGATGACTGCTGTCCTCAATATATAACGAACGCCAAAAAAAAATGGATCAGAAACTAGATTGATGCTTTCATCTCAAATTTGCTAAGAAAAAAATTTATTTCATCAATTTGGACCAAAAATATCCGATATCTACCCCAGAACCAAACTTGTTAAAGATTCCAACCAAGCTTTTCGGCCGTGTGAAGTCGTAATATCAAACGCCAAGCTCTTGCATCAAGCTAATCCCACCGAATAAGACTTCAAACGTTGAATGAAATAATTGAAAATTGCGCAGTAAGCACTTTTCATATATTTCATTTTACCTTCGAACTATTACTAGGTGGGCTTAGCTTGGCAAAAAAGCTTGGCGTTTGATATCACGACTTCACACGGCTGAAAAGCTTGGCGGGAATCCTTAACAAATTTAGGTTTGGGATAGCTTATACTTACCTTGAGTTAATTAATCTAAACACACGCCAGTGTGTCGCGCCAAGTTAGGCAACAAACATCACAACAAACATCACATCAATTCAATTGTCGAGGTTGCAAACCATTGTAGCGCGACACCATAGCGTCAGTGTCTAATATCTTGAAGCATAGTTGGGTACATTTCAGGTACTTAGGAAAAAATAATAATGCGATACAAAAGCTTAAATTGTGTTGAAAACGAGAGCAATGACCGACCTGACAAAAATTAACTCATGTTTGAATGTCAGCTATGCTGCTTTTAATGCAAAATCTGCCCCTCAATAACGTTGAAAATGTGTTACTACCTAGCTAGGTAGCTAGCAGCTCATCCCCATGTTAAATCCCATAGGGTGATTATTCATCGATTCCGAGATAACGGGAAGGCCCAGCTATGAAACTGGACGAATGGGTGCAGTACAATACGAACTGCGTACCTTTTATGGTTTGGAGCCTGGGGGAGTAACAGGGATGGCGTGGGAGGACGCGTAAGTACGAAAATATTGTTATATTGTTAGTATTGTCGGCGTCGTCTCTCATTGGACGGCCAAAGTTCCGACAATGAGAACGTGTGCCTAGGCACACACTAGTGTATCACGATAAATCTAAACAACGTTGCAAAGAAATTGTATTCACGTCTAATTCACGAAAAATAAACTAAGTATAAAAACAAAGCAAAATAAACAAAGCCCAAAACTGGTAAGGAGTCCACCAAGTTGAGAGTGGTTCGGCCATTCAAAGGAGTGATATCAACACACTAAAACTAACTATATACAACAAATTACAACAAAATTAAAACCAAACCAAAAACCAATAAAGAGGTGACTAAGTTGAGAATGGTTCGGCCTATAGGCAAAAGGTAGTACCAAATTGTTGAAACCCAATTTCTTGTGGACGTGGCACTTTATTACTCATATGCCCGGTAGTGGAATTAAGTAAATACACAATAAAAAAAAGGAGTGATACCATATCAATATCCAGAACTGGTAAAAGGGGCCGCCAAGTTCCGAATGGTTCGGCTCTTCAAAGGAGTGATATCAACACTCCAAAACATTCGCCAACTTAATCGCACCGAATAATACTTTGGACGTTAAATGAAAACTTGAACATTGCTACCAAAAGTAGCAATATTCTAGTTTTCATGTAACATTCGAATTATTAAGCGGTGCAATTAACTTGGCGCTTGTTTTGGTGTGTTGATATCACTCCTTTGAAGAGCCGAACCATTCGGAACTTGGCGGCCCCTTTTACCAGTTCTGGTTTTTGATATGATTTATCATTTACATGGTGTAGTTGTTCCCTTAAGTAAATTATTCTTGACGAATTAATCTTTAATCTTTATGTTTTAATGTCAATCTTGTCACGTGTTATGGTAATTTATTCGTTCATTTTTAATCAAGACAGTTAGCATTCGTAGTTAGTATGAAAATAATTTAATTTCGACGTTGCTTTCCTTTGATGTCCTGGGATACAAGGAATGAATAAAAGCGGTTGCTCTCTTGAACCACCTTCATATGTGTTATTAGGTTAAAGAAATATTGAATTTACGTATTCAAATAAGTTGCTTTTATTTCTGCTTTTCTATACTCCTCTAAAACACCACTGGGGGTGCAAAGAAGAATCAAAAGAAGGAAAAATGAGTTTATTCAGACGTTGGATGCCCTGGGAAACAAGGCTTGAGTAAAATTGGGTGCTGTCTTGAATCTACTGCGTTAAAAATTGTTCCCCATAAAAATGTCTATCTCGCCTATTGAAATTCGGCCAAGGAAACTGATCTCACCTAACAAAACGACTTTTCTAACTTTTCTTCGATTTTCTGCAAACAGCACTGGCGATGCAAAAATAGTCAAATTAAGGGAAAAAATTTTAATTCAGACAGTGCTGTTCTAAGACGCCTTGGGATACAAGGACTGTATAGCGTAAAACCGGCTACTCTCTTGAACTATTGCCTTAAAAATTGTTTCACAGTGAAACTATCGACCCAGCTGCATGGTCAAATTCAGGCAAGGAAACTGATCGCACCTAACAAAACGGCTTTTCTGTGCTTTTCTACAAACACAGTTGGCAGTGCAAAAGGAGTCAAATTAGAATAAATTAAGTGTTAATCATATACATCATCTTCGTATGTGATCTAAGGTTATAAAAATATTGAATTTACACTTTCAATTCAGCAAGTCATTTTTATTATCCAGACATGTCCTGGGATGCCCTGGGATACTATATGCACTGCTTACTTTCGTGGGAGCCAGCTAAATCGCATAAATTGAACCAAGCTCAGCAAGCTATCTGTTGATTTAGTCAGTACTGTTCTTGAATTCCCAGGGATACAAAATGTCCCGGATAAGTAATGCCCTGTAATGTGTAATTTCATGGGAACTAGTTAGACCGGCGGAATTTTATGCCCCGTAACTCTTATAGTACTTACTATAATGATGCTGATGGTTCTGAGAAAATGTGACTTAGGGATACCCATTTATGGAGGCTTGGAAATTTTTGGGAAAGTATTATCTGGAGTGTGTAAAGAGAACCGATAACAACTGGTGGATGATTCTCATACTGTATCAAAGTCTGAAGGATTACAACGCAAACTGGCTAACTTTTCAACTACAAATGCATCCATCGAACGGAGCTTAAAAAAATAAACAAGGATGCACTAACACATCATTAGTAATTCGACGTGTCGTATGGCAGAATAACAAAAAATTTGTAATTGATGTATGCAGTTGGAACGCCAGACATACCAACAGGACACTACTAAAAAATCTGAATGCATGGTGTACTGAAGAATATCTACTATATTGCACATTATATTAAAAAAAAATTGTCTCGTAACTTTCGCTACTGCAATACGGCAAATGAGCCAGAATCTTGTGTGCGACGATGCAATCACTGACCAGATAAGTTTTCATCTGACGTTGATACTGGTTTTCTTACAAAAAAAAAACAAATAAACTGACAGCTTCGTTGTTTTACAGTTTCCCGTTCCCTTTGTTCTTGTTCATCCGACTTTTACATTTAAAAAATCTTCGAACACCATATTCTTAGTAAATTCAGCAGGTAATAGGGGGGGGGGGGGGGAGTAGGAGAAATCATATTGCGCTGAGGGTACGTTAGGTTGACTACTTTAAATTTATTTACACTTTTTAGGTTTATAACAAAAGTTAAAATATTGACACGAAAATTGTGACAAAGTCCACATTGAATATAACATTGCAATTTCATGTGGCAATGTTTTTTAGGCTACTCGATATAAAGTACTTGTTTTACTAGTGTTTTCTAATTATCTTTATTATTATTATTTGTTATTTTAAATCTCTGGGTCGACCCAATACAATTTACGCGAGTCTTCCTGTTACGGATTTAAAAAAATCCGAAATTCAGAGGCCATTAGGAATATCCCACCTTTCCCTCCCTGGCCAGTCCGCCGCTGTGAAAACAGGACACCATTCGCTTTGCTCACTCGTTCAATAGGAAACAACACCACAAATACGCGTAATAAAATACTGTGATATATCGCACCCTAAAAGCAGCGAGGATAGCGTAGTAATTAACAGCAAAAGTCTATGTGCATTCAATGTACCGTCCAGATTCAAGTACAAATATTCGGTGTACCATCCAGATCACCACAAAGGTAAGTGACGACTCACTTTGTATTGTTCTGCACGATAAGAGAGGAGCCACCTCGATTCTGCGCATAGTCTCTAACTGATCGTAATGTTGAAGAGCTGACTTGCTGAAATGCGCAGTTACACGCATTTGTCAACAGCAATTTTTCGTTTGAGCGCACACGTTTACACTGACGTAGGGATGACGTCATCCACTGGTTGTGTTCTATCGGACGACGGTTTTTCGCTCAGACACCTCGTTAGAGGTTAATACACTAAAAACGTCGTAACTAAATTCTATAGAGCATAATACCTTTTGTCCTTGTGCACTGCAACTCTCCCACCCACATCTTGAATTTCGTCTAATTTGAATTGAACATATGTATCTGGTTTTTGAGGAGATGTCGCTGAACCGATTGGGCGTCACCCGTTTTTTGAGCACAACCGCATTAATTCGACGTGTGACACGTCGAATTAAAAAAAGGACTTGAACTGCATGAATGATTCTAACGTTGGCTTTAATTTCTATGATGAATAAATGAAATATTATATGATGTTGAATCGCATTAGATATGGATCGATTTTTTGTTTTCAATTTATTGGAAGGAATAATTGTTACTACGTTTTGAAAAGAGGAGTGAATAAAGTAATTCAGTCACACCATGTTTACATATAATCTGTTTGTGACCTTCTCCCTGACTTGAGGCCACTATAGTCCATGCTGTTAGTGCAAAAACATTTCAGTTCCGGCAACAAGCTACATATTGTACATGGAAACTGTTCACATGCTGTAGTTTACAAATCCGCCGGGAGACACTCCCGGAAGAGACACATATAGCCGTGATGACGTCATCAAAATGGCCACCACGCGATGTACTAAATCTCTACTATATTTGGAACTAATTGATCAATCCTTTCGTTCGACCTACTGTTGGAAAGATAATTTAATTTGCTTAAAGAAATTCCGGAACAATATATGCCATAAATCTGTTAGTTTTGGTTTAATCTGAAGAAAAACATAATATGACTGCTGTGCAATATACTAATTCCCAATTATCTATAGAAGTAATTGATCAATCTTTTCGTGCGATATATCGTTGGAAAGGTAATTAGATTTGCTAAAAGAAATGCCGGAACAATGTACGCCGTAAATCTATTAGTTTCTACGTAATTTGAAGGAAAGCACATGATGACGTTCTCAAAATGGCGACCATGCAATATACTAAATCTCGTGTATCTCATGAACTAATTGATCAATCTTATCTTGCGACCTATCGTTGGAAAGATAATTTAATCTTCTAAAGGAAATGCCTGAACACTGTATCCCGTAAATATTTTAGCTGTTGTTTAATATGAAGGAAAAGGTAACGTGTATGTAATTATTGCCGCTTTATATGTGGTTTTTTTGGAAACGGTAAATTATTAAAGCTGTGTCGTATTGTTCACAGTGATTCACTTGAGCACTGGCCTTTACAGGCACACGGTAGTATACAGGAAAGTAATTGTTTAATATGACAGCTCATACCTCTCTTAGTACACTTTCAAGTCTATAGCGGCTACGTTACCCCAGCAGTTATCGTCCCTCAAAAATATCAATTCAGCTGATTCTTGTTGCCTCCCCTTTAACGGCTGCCTGAATTGTCAAGTCGTCACCCTGATTCTGATAACCTCATTCTGCAGATTATGATGGCCTGCGATGCTAACCTTGTGTGCGTACCTACTTTGTTTTACGTGCGATCTGCCGATGACTCACAGAATGCTGTCTGCCCTTCCTGGTTTTGCAACTAAGGCTTGAACAAAGTTTTCATTCTAGCCACTACCTGCTAACTCACAACCAATCTTTGAAATTACAGCCATTTCTACGTGCAGTTTTGTGATGGTTCATAGGCCTTAAACTGGTGTCTGTGATGAATTGATTTTCTTAAGAATACTTATCATAATGTTCATGGCACGGCGAACCATGGATGAGGAATTCACATCATATACTGGGAGCAGAATTGATGTGTATTTACCTTTCATACCTTCATGGAAGGCTACCCAGGATAACACTTTGCCTTCGTAGTCAGCCTTGCTTCTGGTGGATTAGACCAGTCCATCATTTCCACAGGTGTATCAATGGTTTTTTTCTTCGACCATTGGTAACGGTGCACCACATGAGGAAGACTTGTGGAGAACACGGGCAAGCCTATTCTGCTTTATTAATTGATTGTCCTAGGTTGAGACAGGTTGTCAAAGACATACCTACTAGTGGATGAGACATGCCTGTTACATGGAATGAGTTCGCCGATGTACTGAAGGCTGTGTTATGTTCTATATTATCAATTGCGTGCAGCATAAGTGAATACATTATAGACAAATCAAAAACACAGAATAAAGTCAACTCACATTACACATATAAAGTGGCAATAATTATGTGTAGATTTTGATTTTCTTCAAATTAAACAAAAGAGACTTACGGCATACATTGTCCTTGCAGTTCGTTTGGCAAAATAAATTATATTTCCAACAACACGTCGCAGGATAAGAGTGATATATTCGTTCCGGAGATACCATAGATTCGTATATTGCATGGTAATCATTTTTATGACGTTGTTTTTATATGTTTTTCTGTATATTAAACAAAAGGTAATATATATACAGCAAGCAATGCTCTGGCAATTCTTTTAACAACTAAAATTATCTTTCCAACGATAGGTTACACCATAAGATTGACCTATTAGTTCCAGAGATACACGAGATTTAGTATATCGCATGGTGGTAGTTTTGTGGACGTCATAATATGTTTTCGTTCAAATTACACAGAAACTAATAGATTTGCGGCATACATTGTTCAGGTATTTCTTTTAGAAAATTAAATTACCTTTCCAACGATAGTTTGCACGAAAAGATTGATCGATTAGTTCCGCAGATAATTGAGAATTAATATATCACACAGCAGTCATATTATGTTTTTCTTCAGATTAAACGAAAACTAATAGATTGTTCATATATGTTCTTTTAGCAAATTAAATTATCTTTCCAACAATAGGTCGCACGCTAGGATTGATCAAATAGTTCCGGAGATAATAGAGATTTAGTACATCGCGTGGTGGCAATTTTGATGACGTCATCACGGATTACGTCGTCACTTCCGGGAGTGTCTCCCGGTGGATTTGGAAACTACAATGAGTGTACAGCTTCCATGTGCAATAGGTAGCTTGTTGACGAAATTGAAATGTTTTGACACTTTTTGTCACTAACAGCACGTACTACTACTATTTTCTGAGAACAGACGTAATTAATCTTTCACTTCATGAATAACGCAGACAACCAATAGTGAACGTGATATGCATGTCAAAAACAACCTAATGACGTGATTCATAATTATTACGAAATGTTTATTTATTAACCATTGTGGTAAAAAAAACACGTATCGAAGCAAGAGCGCTGAATTTAGTAAACTTAAGTTTTGGTTCTATCTAGCAGAAATTGTTGAAAAATTCCAAGTTTTTTGTATTTTGTGAACTATTGAATGACTACGTAATAACATTATTTAAACCACGGCTGTGACGTCACGCTAACTCAACTCCACGGTAAATTTCCGTAGGTTAAATCCCGTTAACCGTGAGCGGAAGTGTGCGTCATCGCAACAAATGTGGGTTATCAAGTTACCCCACACTTTTACCGATAATCCACACTTTTGTCGATAACTCAACACTTTTGACACTTCCGGATCACGCGATGGGAACGCACACACCACAACCAAAATTATACAGCGTTAAAACCGTAACGCTATGAAAACGTACAAGAGGAATTACTTAACTTGCCGGGATATCCCAAATGAAATCCTTTACCTGCTAACGCTCATATGTCTGGCTGGCCAATTCCAAGTTTATTCCCTCCGTCTAACTCTTCTCTCCCCCCCCCCCCCCCCCCCCCCGAGGTGGGATGGACGGTGATTCCTACCGATTCACCTATTAGGGTATTACTGGAGATTTGAAACAGTTCTCAAACTACAAACGAACAAAAAGAATTACTTACCTTGCGAGAATGTCGGCACAATGTCCTTCTATCCCTGCTTCATCACATATCGAAGTTTATTCTTTCCGAACAGAGCGAGCGAGCTAGCTTACAAGCTAAACTTTGCGAAACGACGCGTCGTCTAACTCCCACCCATCTTCCAGAAACTTGAGCGTAGCCTACAGTCTGCCTACCTGCCAAAGGAATCGTCCAACACCCACTCCCCCTCCACAAATTAAAATGGAATGACCTTCACTGATTTGACATAAGGTATTACCGTATTTCTTGAAGCAATTTTCACAAACGGTATTACCGTATTTCTTGAAGCAATTTTCACAAACACAAAACGTTTTTATTAAATAAGAATTAGCTTGACGTCCCAACCGTGATTTAAATAAGTTATTGTTTAAAATCGATCGGTTATCGATTTTTAACCAACGGGTGCGATTATTGT
The DNA here is from genome assembly GCA_023313725.1 of Lithobius niger. Taxonomy (NCBI): domain Eukaryota; kingdom Metazoa; phylum Arthropoda; class Chilopoda; order Lithobiomorpha; family Lithobiidae; genus Lithobius; species Lithobius niger. The sequence goes on from JAHWFP010188624.1 coordinate 10,736, forward strand.
CCGATTCTCGTATGCAAATGGTCTCGGGCTCCGCCCTCGACCTATTTGCATACTCGAGCCGGCCAATAATCGCACCCGTTGGTTAAAAATCGATAACCGCTCGATTTTAACCAATAACTATTACTTAGTTACCCGCTGTCCTCCTTGTCCTTATCTGGTAAAGGTATCATTGTCACTTGCTTTGACACAAAATGGCTCGAACAGCATTAATTCGTTTTCCTACCCTTTCAAGTATATACACATTGAAATGTTCGACCTTTGGACGAACATATAGAAAAACCTTTCAAAACATACATAATCAAAAGAAAATTGTTCTTTGAAGCAGTCATCACGTCAGTTATTAAATATGCTTGTTATTAAGTATGCTTGTGCTGTTAAAGTACGTTTTGGAAATAACGAGTCAAAAAAGAACTCATGAAATATTCATAGAAATTAACACATTGACATTTAAGCAAACAATATGTATACTGTACTTTTAAGTTAAGAGGGGGGGGATTGAGGCTTAATGGCGCGTCGACAACTTGGTCATTAGCGCCAACCTCAGTCACAATGCAGTGGTCCGGGTTGCCACTGCACCACACATTACAGAGATGTTATTCAAACCCCTTACCTAAATCTTGTCATACATCTGTACCTCCTGCAAAAATTGAAAAACACCGGACAGGAGGACAGACTTATCGCCCAACTGACGCGCAATGTCATGCAGAAGATGGAAACGACGACGAACACCATCAAGATGGCGACAATCAACAAGTAAGTGCCGGACCGTAAGTGGCCGTCGACACCAAGAACATTCAGGAGGGTTAACCCCCCGCAAAAGGAAACAGTGCGTAAGTCGAGTGTGACCAATGCGCAAACGGGCCAACACCACCTCCTCACGGCGACTGCGGCGACACGCCGAGTGCCATTCCTCAACAGTGCCTTTAATAGCTCGTAATTTATTGCCGTCCTGTCCATCCCACGAGGCTTGCCAAAAAGCATGTAACCTCAGACGCAGAGTTGGAAAAGCGTCCGAGGGAACAAGCCTGAGATCCCTACCGAGAGGGCCAGAAAGGGCCCCTTTTGCTGCAGAATCCGCTTGCTCATTTCCACCTATCCCAACATGTCCCGGGATCCAGCAGAAAAGCACGGTTTTCCACTGGCCAGGCAAGCGGGAAAGCAAAGCTTGGACACGTTGTGTCAAGGGGTTCCGAGGATTGCAATTCGCCAAGGACTCCAGGGCACTCATGGAATCGCTAAAGATAATGAAATGCGTGCCCTGAAGGCCAAGGATCCATTCCACCGCCAAACCGAGAGCCAAAAGCTCTGCAGAAAACACAGAATAGCCTGATGGAAGGCGATGGGCAACCGTCACTCCCTTACAAACACAAGCACAAGCCACGCCAGCGTCTGACTTCGACCCATCAGTAAACAGCCGCTGATAACCGGCGTACTGAGAACACAGTCGCCGGAACTCCTGTAAGTACCGTGCAGGTAGAGTGGAACCCTTCGGGAGGGACGCCAGAGCGAAAATGAAAATGCCACTTGGGACAAGGCAAGGGGTTACTGGCATCCCCCCAAGCCTCAAGATGCTGGGCATTTCAAAGGCTATCTCCTGACAGGACTGCTGGAGCCTATCGCAGAAATCACCCTTACCCACCCTGCGTCTACCGACTCGCAAGTCTGGCCCCAAAACCATGAACCAAGCAGGACTGGATTCCACAGCACGTAAACGCACAGCATACTGAATGGCCAGCTTTCGCCAACGAATGGCCAAAGGTGGCTCCGAGGCCTCAGCATAGAGGCTGACCACTGGAGAAGTTCGAAATGCCCCAGTCGCCACACGCAGGCCACTGTGATGCACAGTGTCCAACATCTGGAGAGTCGAGTCACTAGCCGAACCATACACCATGCACGCATAATCAAGTTTGCTGCGAACAAGGGCTCTGTAGAGGCGCAACATGGCAGCGCGATCGGCACCCCATGAAGTGCCCGACAGAACCCGCAAGATGTTAAGTGCCCGCAAAGACTTGTCTTTAAGTTGGCGCAAGTGTGGAAGCCAAGATAACCTGGAATCGAACACCAGACCCAGGAAACGTGCCTGTGGGACAACAGGAATCTGCGCCTGCCCCAAGTACAGGCAAGGATCTGGGTGCAGCATTCGTTGGCGGCAAAAGTGAATGCACACAGTCTTGTCCGGAGAAAACCGGAAACCATTACTGACTGCCCAGGTCTGGACCTTGTTAATCGCCAGCTGTAGCTGCCGCTCGCAGGTCTGCATGCGAGCTGCTCGAAAGCGCAGGCCGAAGTCATCGACAAACAATGACTGGGGAACAGCAGCTTGCTGAGCAATGGGGTTGATCCCAATAGCAAACAAGATGACACTAAGAACACCTCCTTGAGGCACACCATTCTCCAAGACAAACGGGCGGGAAAGAGCCGCCCCGACACGAACACGAAAAGAACGGCCTGAGAGGTAAGCGGAAAGCCACAGTGGCATCCGTCCCCTCTAGCCACAGTTATAGAGATTACGGAGAATCCCATAACGCCAGGTCGTATCATAAGCCTTCTCCAAGTCAAAAAAAACCTGAACCAGATGTTGACGCAGGCGTAAAGCCTCCCTCACATCCGATTCAAGGGCAACCAGATGATCGATGGTTGACCGAAAACGTCGAAAGCCACACTGGGACGCAGATAAGAATCCGCGTGATTCCAGCACCCAGACCAACCTCTCACTGACCATCCGTTCCATAAGTTTACAGACACAGCTAGTCAGAGCGATTAGGCGATAACTGGAAGAAGCAGTAGGGTCTTTGCCCGGTTTCACAATCGGATGACCACTGCTGTCCTCCACGCTGCCGGAACAGAGCCTTCTGCCCACACACGGTTGAACATCTCCAGCAAGAACTGCTGGGAGGCAAGAGGCAGATGTTTCAACAGCTGATAGTGAACATCATTAGGCCCTGGGGCGGAGTCATGCGACTTGGACAAAGCGGAAACAAATTCCTGCCTGGTGAACGGTAAATTGTACTCCTCTAGCCCGTCGGAGCGAAAGTCTAGAGGGTGAGACTCTTCACTACGCTTTATTCTGAGGAAACCAGGATCATAATGGTTATCACTCGAAACCTGCGCAAACGCAGACGCAAGACAGTCGGCGATATCCAGCACAGAAGAGATCACGGTATTCGCCACCTTCAGCTGTGAAACCGGGGAAGGCACGGTCTTCCCCGAGGTCTGGCGCACCTTCCGCCACACCTGCTGAGAAGGCGTGGAGCGCGTGATCGACGAAACATAAACTGCCCACGAAGCACGTCTAGCCTCACGGATGACAAACCTCGCATGGGCACGACAGCGCTTAAAGGCTACAAAGTTGTCAGCAGTTGGGCTGACTGTAAACGCGCGCAACGCTCGCCGGCGGGCCTGAATGGCCTGCCTGCAAGCAGGTGTCCACCACGGAAAAGGAACCCGCCGCGGCTGAGTGGACGTACGCGGGATAGTAGCATGAGCAGCAGCAAGGACCACGTCAGCGAAATGAGTGGAAAGTTCATCCACATCAGAAAAGTCCTCAACCGCACGCTGAAATACAGCAGCCTCAGCAAAAGCTGACCATTCAGCATGTTTAAGCGCCCACCGGGCTGGCCTGGAAGTCACAGAACCCCCGTGTGTTGTGGACAACACAATGGGGAGGTGATCGCTTCCATGCAGATCGGCAGTGACACCCCAAGTGAAGTGAACTGGGATGGCCAGCGAGCAAAAGGCTAAGTCCACTGCTGACCAATTGCCCGTGGCCAGGTTACAGTGTGTCATGGCTCCATCGTTCAGGATGCAAACAGACCCCCTCTGCATCCACTCCTCAAGGATCCTCCCTTTGTTGTCAGTATGAGGTCCCCCCCCCCACTGGACATGGTGGCTGTTAAAGTCGCCCAGCAACAGAAAAGGGGCAGGAAGCTGGCGGACCAGGTCCTCCAGGTCACCAACCCCAAAGACCTCATCCGGTGGCAAATAAAGCGAACAGACAGTAATATCCAAATGGAAAGAAACACGAACTGCTACCGCCTGAAGCCTAGTGTGCAGCGGCACACTGGCATGTGGCTGAGAGTGTTGAACCACCACTGCAACACCACCATGTGCACGTGGCACAGGGTCTGCATCCAGACGGTAGACAGAGTAACCCTTAACAACCGGATTATCTGACGCCTTAAAGCAGGTTTCCTGTAGACAGCAGCACAGAGGTCGCCAATGCGACAAAAGCAGCCGCAGCTCTTCGGCATGGGTCCGATAACTTTGGCAGTTCCACTGAACGATGGCATGCGCAGGCATTAGGGCGGGCTGAAGAC